>OZ037788.1:4829363-5096863 GCA_964035525.1 Porites cylindrica | reverse complement strand
GCAGCTTTGAGAGTTTTCGAGCTAGAATCGATCGACAGTTTTGAAAGATATAGCACAACAAGTAAAAGCTATGCCGTTCTGAAGGTACAGACTTTCGAAGCGCTTGTAACCTAAATATTTCTTTGGAGCGCCCGATTTATGCAAATTTTGAAAACAACGCGAGTTTCGAATTACAATCTCGATTTCATGGTAATTTGTCATGCCGAAAATATAATTGACTAACCTGATTTAAACCAATGAAATTGTAAGTTCTGTTATAAAAAAATTTCCCACGACGAGATCTCACTTCAACTTCTTTTATTTCCTCCACAACACAATTTTCCTTCTGTACAACTAGCTCATTACCTTCTCTTGTCGTCACCTCGCTGCCATCAAAACACTCTAACATAAAACTTGCTCATAATGCAAAATCCCGACGCACAGCATCGTACATGTACCGCGTCACAACATACGCAATTAGATGAAAAAACACAACACGCAATACAAAAACAAGTACAGTAACCGTCACCCTGCTAAACAAAATTGAAATAATAAAAAGAATTGTTGCAGTTATCACAGTAGTTCCAAAAGAAGCCTCAGTCCCTTTTGGTTTCAATTGTTGACAATCGTCTCTTCCTTCATCCGAAGAGATTTTTATCACAGGCAACTCGCTGTGTTCCGCAATGTAAAAATCAAAATCACCATTGTCACACTGATAACCAGCTACACAAATCTTGCGATTCTCAAACTTGTTCAACATTTCTCTGTTCAAACTCTTATCCATTTTACACGTACACTCCTGATATTCCGATTTGTTATTACGTCTATGGGGTCCATGAGTCTTTGATGTCATTGAAGGTCTTGATAATTTCCTTTGTTTTTCTTTGAGTTCGCGGACCAGCCCATTCCGAAAACACTCTGTGCTATTTTTTAGTGTGGGCCTACCGCGAACTGTGTGTGCATTTGTAAGTTTAACCAGGGATAACATGATTGAAACGACACGCGGCGGCCAAATGTTATCCAAACTACTTCTCACTACTGCTTCGAAAATTTTCGGATCAAACGATATCCAAATCATCCCTCACTGGATTATGCACTCGACCTACCAAAATCGACCAATCACAAAATAAGGAAAAGAAAATGGACATAAAATAAAGAAAACAGCAAATTCAGATGACCTCTTAGGAAACATGCAATAAAAACTGTCTCTCTACGATTGGTGCATTTCGATCCTCTCGTCAGAAAACGTCAGACGTCAATCATCTTAGCGGACCTCTTAGAAAACGAAAGTTTTCTTCAAGGGGTTCAATAGGTCATTGTTTATGATTTGTGATTGGTGGATTTCGATCCGCTTTTTGACTTTCTGTGTTTCAAGGTTCGTTGCTTGTGATCTTCTTGTGACCAAAACCCGACGTTAATATTCCAAATATTTTTGATAGATTTCATCCCTGGACTTCAGACTTCCAAATTTCGATGAGGCAAAAATAATGAAGATTCAGATTAACTTTTGAGATCGTAAAAGTGCGATTAAGTGCCGTGTGTTAGCAGAGCTTTCTTTCCCACATGCCTCTTACCTTGTACAAGACGTTCGCATGGCAGACATTCGCCTCGCTTCGCTTGTTTACTTGCGTTGTTTACGTTAGCACGTATTGCGTGCCTATTTCACATTTGCGTGAAAACAAGCCGTTTCCATTACTCTATTTGGGCCACGCCCAAATAATAAGCGTTCGACATGGTCGACCACAATTTATTAGTGCTGAAATTAGAAGCTTATAGCTTTACCAACAGAGCATATAATTGGTGTCAGTCTTATCTCTCTGCTAGACGTCATCTGGTCTGCATTAATGGCAAGAAATCGTCTTTGGCGTGTGTAAACCATGGAGTACCACAAAGATCTATTTTGGGTCCCCTTTTCTTCATCTTATTTATCAAGGATTTGCCACTTTATATTACAGCCCAGGGGAGCATAGGAAATGATTAAAGCCTCAGCGAAGAGACAGGAATAAGTGGCTTGTGGTTTCCAAACAAATATTGACCTCGGAGGTCAGTGTTCAAGGGGAAGAGTTTTTTCAGAAAGGTTTATTACGTCGTGGACATCAACAATCACAGTAACATTTCAGTCTCCTTTTCTTTATATTTAATACAACATAACAAGGCTGAAAGTTACATCAGAAACCGAACACTGTACCACGCAACGTACCCAGATAAGCTACAAGCAGTTGATGTAATCAACTCGACGTAATAATGTAAATGAATGCGAAGCTGACTGCTTCTTAAAATAACCATGGCCATGCTATACGTCATTGGCCTGGAAAACACTCCACCTTCAGGTAGCTAAAAATTCGTTAGATTCTCGCTAGAATAATCTTAGCTTAAAAGATTGAGGTACATATAACTTCATAGCGCCTAACCACAGAACGATGCTGAACAAGAGCTCTGGAACTGATCTGTTTGATCACTGTACAGCCTTAATATTACAAAAAACAGTTCTCCAGTCAATAAAACACTAAAAAAGCGTATCACCGTTATTAAGCAATTGAACTATCTGGACCACAGTTCGGGTACTTATATAAGATAACAACAATATTATAAGACGGTCCTGAAGGGGGGTATACCAAATCCCAGTTCCCAACCTAAGTTTGGTCCAAATCCCATTCCCATTGGTTGCTTGCTGGAAACTGATGACATGCACATAATAACTGAAAAGCTGCACTGATTGACACCGTCTGGATACAGGTACATCAGTTCATCTGGAAAGAAAAAAATCTCTTATTTTACTGGACAGGCCTAGGTGAACAATCTTTCTTTTCCAACTCTTGTTGGCATAAACATATTAATAATCCTTCTCTCAATCTCACTTTCAACATCTTCATCCGACTCAAAGACACTATCTCTGCTTCGCCGTGTGAGCAGTAGTTCAGTCGAAATCGGTTAAAGATTATAGTTCGCAATTTTTTTGTGGGGATTACCGTGCGGGAAACATTTTTTAAATCAGACGCCATTTTGATCTTTCTCAAATGGGCATGTCATTTCAGCGACAACAAACCATTGAACAGGGAAGCTGACAGAACTTCATTTATGCATTGCTATACTTTGGTTTACTGATGCATGATTGGATTTCTCTATTTCCAAAAGTAGGCTTATTTGTGCAAAATTGTGTCAAATAATTAAGTCCAAGTCCTCTAAAGAAGAGAAATCACCATGACATTTTTAAAATTGTTCTTGCCTCTCCCAGTGCAGTAAATCCCATTTTCCCACTCCAAAAAAGGTAAAATCCCAGTTCCTGTTTTACCCCTTCAAGACCCTTTTATAACTGTTATGTCACTCAAGCAATAGTAAGTTAGAGTTTTAACTAAAATGGTATTTACTAACTTACTAAGCAGGCGCACCCAACGACAGCTTTATCACGGAAATGAGCTCTGAAATGCGTCTTTATAGGTTGCCTGGAGTGTTTTAAAAGCAATATAAATGAATAATTCGCATCGCTATAAACATTTTAGGCATACTAGAGAGCTTCGAACAGACATTTCCTAGAAAACGGTCGTTGGGTGCCCCTGACTAACCTGTTGCGATGCGCTTTAGTTTGGAGACGCTTCCGTTTATAACGCGTTCTGGCCTTCCATCCAACGTCATCTACTAGGCCAAAATTTAGCCTTTGAAGTTCGTGAATGTATTATCCTTTGACAAAAACGCATATTCATTTGTCTGGAGGAAGTAAATTTTCCGCCAATTTGCCAATTTCCTTAGTTAGTTGTTACGTAGACAAAATGTTACATCAAGCATAACAAGGTAAGATATAAAAAATCATTTAGGAAACTGATTTTAACACTTTCAGGGTAAACTCCCAATAGTTAACGCTGAAAAAACTAAATTTTGCGCAAAATATTTTCAACAATATGTAAAGTATAAGAATATATAGCAAAATCAATGGTCCAAAATTGTAGATATTTTATGCTCTATAGATTTGTTCTAACGCAATGATTAACCGAAGGAACACGTGCGTAAGTGAAAGTACCATTTGAGAAACGTATTTCAACATCATCAAAGGAAGTAAAATTTCTCTATCAGCTAATGCTGCTTCGCTGCAATAGTTTTAGGGAGTAAAAAAGTATAATATTCATTTTCTACGGTTACACGAAACCTTTTTTCCTCAGGTAAAATAGACTTTGATATTATAATGTTCCTTTGATTCAGCAGTACTCTTTCTTTGACATCTCCCTGCAATCAGCACGGCCCCTGTAATGAAATAAAGTAACATTTGATTAATTAATACGCTTGAACAGCGAAATCACGGCCTCAATACTACTCGTTCTATAGAGGTTTTATGACAAAAAGCCTTAGATTACAGGATAGCAAGGATGAGACAAATGTAAAATCAAAGTTGGGCAGGACCTCAAAACCTTTCATTACTTTACAACAAGAGAGTACGTTAGAGCTACTTGTATTATCTAGCTATATGGTCTATACACAAAAATGGGTTTTTAGAAACATTTTTTGGTCTATTTTCTACCTATTTAACCTGCTTTTCTGCTCATAACAAATCATAAAATAAAGGTTTAACTCTTTTTGACAAATATGACATTTCTCTTTTGAATCGGGTAAAATGATGACTTAATGGTAGTTCAAACTAAAATGTTGAGGCAAAAACTAAGAATTCTCAACGCATAATCCAGAGCCAATATGTCACGGCAACAGCCATTTACAGTGAATGCTGATTTTGCACTTAATTATATGATTATTGAAAGGTTTCTATGGTGTTCAAGTCTTGCTTTTACTGCTTATTTGTATTTAATTTTGTCAATTCCTTTACATTTTAATTTGAAGACAATAAAACTTTAATCCTTATTTGATTTATTAGGACCCTAAGTAATCTAAAACAAAAGAAAAGTCTGTACTTACAGCTTTCTCAACGGTTTACATCAAATTCAATCGTGACGTCATCGCCAATCAGCACAAATGGAGCCCAGTACTTTGGGGCGGAAAAGTCGACCGAATCTCGAAGACATTTCATGGCCTTCTGCAGAGCAGTACTGGCACTTTCTCCAACTCTCAGGTGTTGGTAGAAACATTCCATAAACACCATTGTGGCTTTATCATCAATTGCCCAGAGTGACGCCAGCACAGAACGAGCACCAGCAAACAAGAAAGCCCTTGCCATACCGACCACACCCTCAGACGAGACCTCCCCTTGACCACTATGGCAGCAACTAAGCACAACTAGCCTCGCTGTCAGCTTAATGGCCTGTAAGTCAGACATTTTCAACATGTAGTCCTCTTCCATAGGGATACGAGTCTTGGATTGCCACCCGGGGTTGGGAGCCAAAGCAATTTCACCAGTTTCCTTTCCTCCGTGTGCTGCAATGTGAATCAAAGCGACTGAATCTATTCTCCGAAGCACCTCTTCTTTGGTTGCAGCTTCTCCTGTGAGTGGTTGGCTGTTAAGAAGTTTTCCAATCATCTCCACTTCTTTTTTTGCGAACTCCAGCTGATCATAAATGGGTTTATCCCTTTTATTTGTAACTTTCCTCAAACATGGATCTCCAACAAGCAGGGCGCCAGTTTTACTGTGGTATTCACTTGAAGAATCTCTTATTACTTTCAAACTTGTCAGTGAGGGAATAATACGGATCCTTAAAGTTTCACTTAGCGCTGTCCAAGGAGCTAAACACAAAGCACCATCAGGGACTACAACCAATTCATCGCCATCAAGTAAGTCTTCAATGGGACCAAAAACTATACCATGCAATGGCTGTAACCAGTCGATATTCTCGTGCGGTGAAATCGTTATTTCATCATCTTCCTGAGTACTGGAAGTTGACTTATCTCTTAAAACATCAAGTGACCGATTCTCGCATCTAACATCTCTGCCAGCCCCAATTTGTTTCAAAGAAGCTTTCAAAAGTGCATCAAAGGGATCTTCGTGAGCCCTTCCACTTTTTAGTACTCTTTTCCTAAAAATAGCGTTGGTTTTCTTTCCCAGTACCCACAAGTTTATTGTTCCATTGTCCAATGTAATAAACGTTGTCAAAACAGATATGTTCCTTGAAATGCATGCGAAATCTTCCTCAGTTTCATTTGAAATGGGCGAAAGGGATGTAAGGCCATACTTTATTTTCAAGGCATCTAGCAAAGCCGCTGCTCGTCCCCGTTCGGCTACGTACAAAGCCTCATCCGTCTTTTGAAGCGCTGTAAGAACTCGACATAAATAACAATAGCTAGATATGAAATGCTTACGAAAACTTATTTTACATGCATCTTCCGAAATGAAACTTCTCCTAATAGTATCGAACGTTTTTACACTGAATTTGAAATCAACTACAGCCTCCTCCAAAGAACCTGAAAACAAAAGAGCTATACCCAAGCATTGATAGGCAAGTCCTTCTAGGAACATGTCAGCCACTTCCTTAGCAATTTTGAGCTGCTGCTTGTGGTACTCGATTGCTTGTTGGAATTGTTCAAGGGATAAATAAGCACGGCCAAGATAGCCATAGGTATATCCCTCTGCGGACCTGTTGCCCACTTCCTTAGCAATACTTAGGCTTTGCTTATAATGCTCTATTGCTCCTTGGACGTCGCCGAGGGATTTATAATCTGAGCCGAGTAGGCGATAGACCTCTCCTTCTCCATTCCTGTCGCCGACTTCTATTGTAATGCTAAGGCTTTTCTTGTGGTGCTTCATTGATTGTTCGAAGTCCTCGAGACCTAAATAATCATTGCCGAGATTGGCATAGGCACGTCCTTGTCCGGCCCCGTCACCGACTTCTATTGCAATGCTCAGGTGTTGCTTGTGGTACTCTATTGCTTGTTGGAATTGGCCAAGGCTGTGATAAGCATTGCCGAGATTGCCATAGGCACCTCCTTGTCCGGCCCTGTCGCCGACTTCTATTGCAATGCTCAGGCGTTGCTTGTGGTACTCTATTGCTTGTTGGAATTGGCCAAGGCTGTGATAAGCATTGCCGAGATTGCCATAGGCACCTCCTTGTCCGGCCCTGTCGCCGACTTCTATTGCAATGCTCAGGTGTTGCTTGTGGTACTCTATTGCTTGTTGGAATTGGCCAAGGCTGTGATAAGCATTGCCGAGATTGCCATAGGCACGTCCTTGTCCAGCCCTGTCGCCGACTTCTATTGCAATGCTCAGGTCTTGCTTGTGGTACTCTATTGCTTGTTGGAATTGGCCAAGGCTGTCATAAGCATTGCCGAGATTGCCATAGGCACCTCCTTGTCCGGCCCTGTCGCCGACTTCTATTGCAATGCTCAGGTGTTGCTTGTGGTACTCTATTGCTTGTTGGAATTGGCCAAGGCTGTGATAAGCATTGCCGAGATTGCCATAGGCACGTCCTTGTCCGGCCCTGTCGCCGACTTCTATTGCAATGCTCAGGTGTTGCTTGTGGTACTCTATTGCTTGTTGGAATTGGCCAAGGCTGTGATAAGCATTGCCGAGATTGCCATAGGCACGTCCTTGTCCGGCCCTGTCGCCGACTTCTATTGCAATGCTCAGGTCTTCCTTGTGGTACTCTATTGCTTGTTGGAATTGGCCAAGGCTGTGATAAGCATTGCCGAGATTGCCATAGGCACGTCCTTGTCCGGCCCTGTCGCCGACTTCTATTGCAATGCTCAGGCGTTGCTTGTGGTACTCTATTCTATTCCTTTCAGTCATTTAGCAGTTCTTGTATGAAAAGTGTGGCTGTTTCTGGATGGTAATATACCTAGAAAAGAAAAATATAAAGTTATCATTCTTTCCTGCCTGCTGATTTTCTGTTTTCTTTAGAGTTGTGCGCGTTGATGTGAAGAAAATGCAGAGAAGTGCTTTCTAATACATATTAAACTGAAATTATTTCTGGATTGGACAGACAAAAATCTGCACTCTAAACCACGGACAGCGGATTTACTGGTTTCTTGTGGACGAATGGCCGATTCGTGTAAAAAAAATGCGGTTTCAAAAATACCAAGATTCGTGCGGACGGGGTCTAAACCGGACGTTTGTTGTTGGTGCAGATCACAAATTGACGTAATACTGAATCCTTATCGCTCCTTCGTAATGATTGTCGCTGTCGTCAGCGTACAGTTTGTTTTTAACTATTCAGGGTATTGTCTCCAAGTTTCATTTTTTACATGAACAGCAGCAACTAACAATGCATTTTAAATACGCAGAAATCTTAGTTATTGTTTTGCACCAAAATATGAAACTCGGAGACAACACCCGGAATAATGAGAGGCTCTCGTAAAGACGAAATTTCGACAAAGTAATAATAGTCAATTTTTTATATTGTAGCCCTTATGTTATTACCTTACAAGCTATCAAAAATATTGAAACTCAAAGGTCATGTAAAATGACGGTTAGTCTCGATAATCTCAAATTTTTAAAAACATTTATCGCGCGGTTTCAAAATTATTTGTTCATTTGGTAAAGTAGACCAAAATATTAAAGAAAAAAACGCCAACAAGAGCACCTCAATGTATTATCACATCCCTTTTTCTTGCGAACGGCTAAAGCCATCCCCATGATCTTTAGAAACACGTTTAAAAGTGAATGAAAGTACTATGAGCAGAATTACAGTTCAAAATCGCTTCGTTTTCTAAAGATAACGGCCAAATACTCAATAGTGAATACTGAATTTCTAACCACAAATGCTTCATCCCAAAATATCTTCAAAACGCTCTCATAGATTGCAAAGGTCCTGATTTGAACTATTTTGGTCGAAAAGTTGGTAGGTACTTCATGTAAGCCTTACGGGTAATGTCCTAAGACATACATGGCCTCACATGTTGATGATGTCACAGGTACGATAGCAGTTGTGGAGTTATTCTGGTACAGTTGCTGTACTGGCTGTAGTCTTTGTAGTTGCTGTAGTTATGTCAATGTAACCCGGCTGATCATGACAAATTTTCATCTTTATCTGATACAGTTTTTGTCAATTGTGACGTAGCTAATGCTCAAACATGGGAGTTATTAACGCTGAAAAACCCCATCAAGCCACCTTAAGAAAATGTACTGTGAGTAGCTCTCCCCCCCTCTTCCATTTCCCCTGTATATAACACGCTACATTGTTTTCTTTAAACAGCAAAGATCTCAAAGTTACCAGGATAACATCACTAAATACAAGTCCCAAGTACCGTACTGCCGTCTATCAACAGTGTATCAACAGGTAGGTGAATAAAACGAGTTTTAAATCTTGAGACCTGTGGTTCAATGTTTCAGACAAAATAGCCCAAATGCTCAATTTTAACCCTTTTTGTCAGGGCCACACTATCAGTGACTTTGAAATGTTAAATTAACAATGAATTGTACACTATCTTTGGGACCTTTGGATCATCTTCAGTAAATCGTTTTCGGGGCATGAAGGTGTACGCACAGGAAGAAAATTTAGAGCGCGGACCGCACTCCAAAATAGGGAGTCGGCGCGCATGTTTCCTAGAATGTTTTTAAATTGAAAGTCTCGGAAATGCCATTTCCTGCGTTTCCCGCAGGACATTTTGAGTAGACAAGTACGAAGAAAAATGCAGTAGCGGGCAGGGAAGGGTGCATTTTTTCGTTTTTCATCCCACTAAAACGCTTCTTGCCGCCCGTTTATGGAATAAGAAAAGGATAAAGGAAATATTCAAACAAAGTCACCCATACATACGAAAAAGTTATAAGTCATGCGATTAAATGATAAAAATGCTTTCAGGATATTTCAAAAAAGTGTTTTTTTCCAGATTTTAGCTGTACGCACGCGGGCGTATGTGCGTATATGGACGCTACGCTCCTGCAATGTTAGTCATTATTAAGCTCAGCACAATATATAGTAAAAAGGTTCACGCTGCATTGACAGTCGTTGTTTAGCTTCATTACTAATTCACAGAGATTAATTCTAGGTAGATAAGAATATTTTTCTATTTTAGATTTTGACGGTAATGCATGAATATTTATTTTCGCTTTAAAAAAAAATTATTATCATCGATTTTTATTACCTTATTGTGCATTTTATTCGTATAGCCTTAGCCTTTGCAGTTTTTTTCCTACTTTTGTAAATAGTATAATTGCCTAGGCCGGTAGGCCCGCAATTGTATTTTATTCAGGACGATACTTTTACAATAATGTCTTCCATAATAATAATAATAGCTTCTTTATTTAGAATTGAGCTTAGTTGAAGCCGAACCAGCCAAAAAGGTAGAGTGAGCAACTTGATTGACTCCGGACGCGAAAATTCAGCCAGTTTTTACAGGCAGGAAGGCAATTGCTTTTGGCTTTTCTCACCATGGTCACTCATTGGTCACGCTCGTCGTCCCATTTTCATGCTCTGATTGCTCAAAATTTGACACGTGGGTTCACGCGGAAAATTTATGCATTATCTGGAAATTTGTTTAGTGATAGCTGAAGCTGATAGTTTTGTGTCATCTTATTCTTGTACAAGATGAAAGAGAGCCGCTATCGAGATTCTTTTGTTATTCATGGTTCGTTTGTTTATTGGGTTTTTGGTTGAGAAATGCGCCGTTTTTCCAAGTCATCGGAAATCCGTTTTCTGATGGCATCTTTTTCAAAAATGAGCCTCTATCTAACCTTGCTGGATACGTAGGAGAGTTGAAAAGTCTGAGGCGATTCTGGCCTTACTTGATGGCCTTCAGGAGCTGCATCTCGACTGGTAAGCCTGAGTAATTATTGCATTTGATGTTTTTTTTTCCTGGTAATTTCATGAAGTCCAGCGTAGTTTTTTGCGGCAAGTTTTTAAGATTTGAGACAATGATCTGACCAAGTATCATGCCAGGTTTGATATACAGAACTTTAAAAGCCTTTACACTTTTTGTGACGGCAAATAGAGGGAAAACGTTCTGAAGAATGTTGGTTGTAAAAAAGGAAAGCTTTGAGCGATATTCTTGCCTCGAGTTCATCTTGAAAAAGTAGCAAACACCTGAAGGCCGGTTTATATCTGCAAGGTTTTTTATATGACCGTCAGGATTTTCAGAAACACTTCACTCTCAATACGTGTCTTCGTGAATAACAATTGTTGTCTCTGTAAATGTTTCACCGAATTATATGTCTTGTCTTGATTGTTAGTAGTCTCTTTCGCAATTTTTTAAAATTGCAATGCCGTTTGTTTTCAGTCGTACATCAACATCGCCTGCGGGAGTACTCAAAATGCCCCACGTATCAAACGCGTTTAATGATTACACATAATAAAACAAAAAAAATTAAACATAATAAATTCTTTCTTATATTGAATCGTAACTCTATTTACTGGTCATTCAAAGAAACAACAGCTCGCACTGCAAATTTGGCGCTTGTCAAAAGTCGGAGCGGCTACCCGTATAGGTAAATTTTGAAGTTAAATAAAAATACTATAGCCTTTTTTGAACGTTTTCGCTAAAAGCCCATTATTACCCTGCATAATACACAGAGCAGATTGATCTCACTGAATAGTCCGACATTGCGGTATTTTCTTCATGAAAACGTTTTCTAATGGTTCACTTCTATAATTTGTTGTGCAAGGGTTAGCGCATGCTTCGATCGTCGTGAATATTGAATGAGTGCAATTTGTCCTGCAAAATTGTGAAAAACGAAAAAAAAACCATTCTGTCCCAAGTCTGTACGATAAACAAAGAGCACCTGATAGTACTGTTTACCTCATATGTGATGTATAAAAAGTATAAAAGGCTGGTTTACAAGCCATCACATTTGTCGGCAAGATTTTGTAAAGTAAACTAGTCGAATACAAAAAATCAGGCCTGATTTTAAATTTTGGTCTCCCTTTTAGACAGAGGAGAGCGTGTAAATTGGCTATCGTGTCTTCTAACTGGCCTTTAAAATTATATTACGGAGCTGTCCAATTAACCCTATAAAATAAAGGGGGTGTAGGTGGGTGACTGGGTTATTTTGTTTGGGAAGAATTTGTTTTCCAAACATAATCTAATGTGATCAAAGGTGCATGATTGCCGTTTTTTGGGTGTACAAATAAGACTATCAACTCGATGTAAGATTTGCTTTGCAAATTTTGCAAATTTTTTTTCTCTAAAATCACTTAGTTTTTATCTCAAAAGTCATATGGATCTGCCCTAAAGTTAACTGGTTTGTGGATTACAAGTTTATTGTTTGATTTAAATGATAAATTTATTAACAGGAGCTTCGCTTTTAGCCCTGGCTAAATCTTTACATCATGTATGTCTATTATCAAGTGAAACACAGGTTACAGGTTCCAACACTAGGTAGAACGTTTGACATTTCACATTGGTTTTCTTGTGGTGCGGACGGACTGGCGTACGGTCACGTGATTACCAAAATTTCTCGGGTAGATAGATTACCAAATTTGGCATTGCTAGCGCGTGGAGCTCCGCTAATAACTAGAGTACACATACTTCTAGTCTATAATGCATTACTGTACAAATATGTTTCATGTTTTAAATGTAACTGTAACATGAAAAATAGCTTGTGTTTTTTATCCTAATATATACACTACTATGCAAAGTTTTCCTGATAAACCATTAGTGGCAGTCACTAATGGTGAAGTTACAAATTAATTGATTGCAATTTTTTTGTGTATACGAAATGTTCGATCATTATATTGCTTTCCAGTTCTGCAAATTTTGAGAAAAACTGTTTTTAATTATATTTCAGGATCAGTTTCATCATTTCGTCATCGTTAGTTTCTTTAACAGAGAGAAGATCACTTTAAGAGAATGTGGCAACCGTTTTAACAGAACCAGCTCCAAAGCAACTTTTAGATAAAATATTTTTTAAAAAGTCAGGAACTTACAATCGTTTGTTGGCAAAATCCCCCTTTTCTTCTCCCTTTTCTTCGCTTCGGCGAATCAATCTGAAGATAACAAAAGACGAATTGTTCAGCAAAAACTTGAATAGATCATTTTTGCTTCTAAATGAATAGTTTAAGGGTCAGTTCTTCGTTAGGGCGACTAGGGGACTGAGAGGAGATTGGTACTCGGGTTGTAAAATGAAATTAGTCCAGTTTTGTTCTTCCACGCGTGATTACAGTTAAAATGTCAATTAAACAGTCAATGGATAAATGATAAATATTGTTCGCATATGGGCAGCTGTAAACACGCATTTGCGTTTATAGACCTAATAACGGATTTATCGCCTGGACATGGCTTTAATGTGCTATCTTATAAAAACAGGAAAATACGATGTGTCCGCCTACCAAGTTATATCCAGAGCCTAATTTAAGTGCCTAATGACTGTACGTTGAACCAAGAGTAAAACTAAAAAGCATGAAACTTCTTCTCAATTTGAGTGTTGGCGCTGGTATAGAAATGGGCCCAAATAGAATTAATGAAAAGAAAACTATCTGGTGAAGATGATCATCGAATCCGATTTTCTGTTAGCCTATTTTCAATTTCTACAGATAATGCTTAGCAGTTTGCTATTAACACATTGTCTGATGATTGGAGACAGGTTCTCAGAAATATTAATAAATGGCTACAATTATGTTGTACAGGTAACCTGAAGCACATACATTGATAAACATTCCAGATTAAATATAAACGATTCGGGGGAAATGAGGGAAGGGGAAGGGGTGGAGGGGATGAGGAAAGAGCAAGCAAGCTCATACCGTTTGACAATCAGGGTACATAATGACCTTCAGCGAACTAACCGTCGTTTGCAAATACACACAGGAAGAGCTGTAGTCTTAAATAACTGCTATGAAATTAAATCTAAACTAAATCCAATTTGTACAAAACAGACAAGAAAGGTCTCAAAGATCACCTTAAGATTCTGGTTCCTGCTCTCTGTTCTATCTGAAACGAGTTTCAGAATCACACTCAGATGACAGGTAATTTAAATGTGTATTATCTTGTTAGAGACAAACGTAACTTTATAAACAATAGTAATAGATTATCCCTAGATTTCGCTATGTATTATCTATACCACTTTTGTTATAAAGAACATATGACATGGATAATCTGTTCACAAACTGCTTTAATTCTGTATGAATATAAGTACTTAGACCATACATATAGTCCTCAGCCGGACCAATATCGTTTCTGAGGAAATATCAAAAAGAAATCTAAATTTGTTTTCTTCAGAATATATCGTCTTAGGGAAATATTTTTTGCAAGATAAACAAGAAACTTCATGATTATATCCACGGCAACTGCCTCGGTTGCCTCTATGCTGGAGGGACCTAACCATGCATTCGATACTGCACGCGGCTAAAGGCATGTTTATTCAAAACTTACCAGTTACAGAGGAAGGGAAACAGCTCGTACGTCTCGAACCTTGGACACAATGATCTGCTTGAAATAAATCAGCTCTCCCTGAAATGAGGTACAATTCAAATTAGTTAAAGTGTCTTCAGATAATCAACAGAGGTTGGCTGCCCTGCTCTCAAATTTACGCACCCGGCCATGGCCAGAATCTACATAGTCGTGGTGGGAGCGCCCCTTACTGGAAGGAGAAATGCGATATCAAGTAATAAAATAATTTTTTATTTTTCAAAAACTTACCAATTCTTGATGAAAGGAGACCAAGGAAAACAACAGAAAGGTCAGTAACCTTGCAATTGGATAAATTTCCGTACCGCTGATTGGATATGTATAATTTTTGTCTTCCTGAAAGACGGACAATTTTATGTATCAGTAGAAAAAAATGTTTGAAGATATCCAATGAAATCATCACTTATAAACACAAAACATTAAAAACTCAGACACCTACAGTGTGAGAAGTAACAAGGAAAGATGATTTAAACAAACTTTAAAAGTTTAACTTGAAACGCCTGTCAGAGCTAAACGTCGAGTCCCGGACACCGTACAAATTAACGAACAAACAAACTTTGTTTCGCTGTCGCAACCTAGGCTAAATTAAAAGTTATTTCAAGGGAAAAAAAGCCGGAGAAGATACGAAACTAAGGAAACTACGTACAGCGGAACGTGACCAAAAAGACATTGTAAAAAAATATCTTCTCAGGTTCGGAAAATTCCGAATTGAACGAGCATCTTTCCTACCTGTTAAACGATTTCAGTAAAATCTCGTCGGGAAATTCTCTGTCTCGTAAATTTGTCTTCAGTGGTTTGCAGTTTAGATGCCGCTGAATAACGATTTAATTTATACGGTGGCCGATAGAAACAAAACAGAAAAACAGAAAGCCTCAAACCCAAAACCGAAACACACGAGCCAAAACGGTAATCTAATAGCGAAAACAAGACAAATACACAACCAGAAAAATGGGAACACAATTCCCGAAACGGAATTAATACATCACCCAAAAGGGAAAGACACAAAAAGCCTAAAACAGTAACTGTCACAGATCAGAATTAAATATAACAAAATCACCAAATCGACAAAGAGGATCAACAACCCAAAACAGAAACACACACAAAAAGTAAAACTGTAGTTATAATTAGCCATAATGCATTTTCTTCTGCCTCCTCCACAGGCTTCCCAAAGGCTAAGTGGAGATCACAGACTTACCAGTACTGGAGACTCGCGAGACGCGCGAAAAATGAAGTAATTTAGACGTATTCCTTAAAATGCGAGGCAGCGCCGAGATCCTTGTTCCTGACCCCAACAAACACAACAAATTACTGGAAGTGCGTTTTGAATTTACTCTCATCCTGAGTAGCAAATCCACAATGGCTGTTTTTTAGGCTAATCATGGCCAGTAGTCAAATCATCTGATACATGCGCGACTTCGCACATCACACAACAGTAGGAATCTAACCGAAATCGCATACAGTAATGACCACAGGTACCCCAAGCTCATGAGTGACGATCGTTGTTGCATAACAGAAATATTATTGGGGTTTGTACTGAGATTTAAGCGATCGTTATTTAAGGGTCAAAAATAGTAATAAAAATACATCAGAGTTCCTTACCTTGTCTCCTTGTCTAAAAATATGGTGTTTTCTTAGCAATTTTGGCCATTTCAGAGCGATTCCAGCGAGTTTCAGTTCTGCCGTTGAAGGCTTATAATATTTCTTTTATGAAACAACGATTCTCACTCGTGAGCTTCGGGTACCTATGACTGCGGACGCATCATGCACTAGAAGTGACTGACAGATAAGAACTGAAACAAGAGATGAAATAATTGTGAGCCAAGTTTTGAGTCACCAATAAATTCTCCGTCTTACCCCATTTTTCGTATAAGAGATGGAATAATAATTTTTGTCACTTCAATCGAAAAACATAACAGTGAGCTGGGAGCGGTTTTCCACTGTCAGAAGACTCCTGCTACCGTCAAATGCCCGCATTCTTGCAAGGTAGTTACGGAATACGTCATGAACTTGCATATAGATAAAGTGTGAGACCGGATCGAAGTGTAATGATAAAAACCTCTTTCTGAAGATCTCAAATCGGAGACAACGAGCGGCGTGCTCGGCACTTTTTTTTCCCTTAAGTTTCTGTTTTCCTAAGATGTATTCGTTCATTTATTGTTTGTTCGAGATGAAAGCTACTCATATTTTGTGCACCAATCAAAACTGGAAGTCCTTTTCAGACAACAGCAGTACGCGCTCTACCAGGCCTTCTCAGTGATGTATCGGAGACGAAAAAAGTCGCTCGTACCACGTGACCCGAAACACATAGGCCGGGTTACCTAGGGAATAGTACCGGCTGCTGAAGAGATCTTTGTTTTTGACCTTCAATATGTGATTTATTATCTTCTGAAGTTTCTTGCAGCAATTAACGTTTTATGCTTGAACAGATCTAATATACCTTTCAACTCCTCAAATCACGGGTACGCCTTTCGGACGGAGCGCCTCCGTGTTATAGAGATTACTCCACGGGCATGAATTCGTATGGAAGGTTAGAAAACCCCTGTGTTTTTGCGTTCTTTAGCTGGACAACGACAGAAGAGCACTTGCACTAAGAAGTATTGTTTTGAATGTCAGTCCATTAAAAAAAATAAAAGGAGAATTTGTCATTGTCTATTTACTACTTAGACGACAAGTTCACATTTTCTATGAGTCAACAGTAGTTCATGAGCTGTAGGCGCGTTTTTGAGTTGACTATTAATTTTAACTCTTTAGCTTAGAAACGAGAAGAAGTAATTAGTAATTAAAAACAAGTAATTAGTGTAACAATATCCTGCCCTCTCCATTTATTCTTGTAACGTGATATTTAATTCTACAAATAGCATCTTCATCTTCAATTCTTGTAATACAATATAAATCGCTTGTAAAATACATAAATGGAGGAAGAAACAAACAAAATAAACAAATAAACAAAGTAGTCTACTCGAAAGTCTAATTGCAGTTTTAGTGGAAGACAAACGGTCTACTTTCTTCGATCCCATATCAAGTTTTGACAAAGATTTTGGGATTTAGGGGTTGACCGAGGGGACCGCGTGGCCACGTCCTTTTTTTTTCTTCTGAAATTTCGTATCATTTTAAAAGAATTCTCAGTAAAATAAATAAATTTACTTAATTTGGATCCAGGAAATTGTATTTTTTGTTCTTGTTACTATATATTTAAAATGGTTATTCTGTATTTTTGGCACTTTTTGGCTTTTTGTTTCCAGTGATTTTTTTCTGGCCTTTTCACCAATCCAAAACATCGTCATCATTCTTTTGCGGCCTGTTTTTAGGAAAAACAAGAAAACGAAAAAAATATAATAATAAAGGTTGTCAAGAAATCATAGGCTTAATCCTCTTTGGAAAAAATTCAAAGATAACCACCACACATCGAAATGTTGTCGTGTAATGTCACCGCATCGAAAAAAAAAACATCAAACACATTTTTCTTTCATTTTCTTGGTTTTCCTTTTTGTTAGTTCAGTAACCACACAGCAGTTCAATAAGTACACAACAGATCAATAACCACACAAGTAGTTCAATGACCACACATTAGTTGATTGAGCGTAAACTACATGTAGCTGCGGGAAAAATAGCCACAAATACGTTAGTTATTTTTTAATAAGAATGCATAGCATTAAGTAAGTGGTAAATACTCATTTAGCTATGGTACGAGAACTAAATAGATAAATAGCTATGTTACACTGTTATTAAGTTCTAGTGAGCTCACTAATATAGACGGGAACATAGGCTGATGTTAATTTACAAATTTTAGTCTGCTCAGAAGGTCTGACATTCTCATCAGGGGCACAGTGAACAGATAACAGGCCAGAGCCCCGATTTGAGTGCGCGCAGGAGGAGGCCTAATCTCCACAGCAACCACCGCAGATCGGTTTCCAATAACAGACAAGCGTTACTTTCGTAATTAGTTTTAAGCATTCCTCCAGACACCTTTGGAGAGCGCCGGACACATTGCCTGTCAAGCAACTTTGTACTTCTGATTAAACGAACCAGGCATCTCAAGAAAACAAGAAATTTGATCAGACTATTTGGGTATTATAAATTCATTTCACGGTCGATTGAAAATTTCTCAGTCGATATTCGCGGCTGGCTTCGCAATTGATAACTACAGTTTTCTCGCCGCATTTGGATTCAAATAGGCTTGATACGCTTTTAATGGTTTTTCAAGTGCTTTCTTTCAAGGAAATAGTGCTCCGATGGCTTATTTAACTTCTTTCAAGAGTAGTATGCCGTGTCAACATTGGTGACCTTCGGAGCGAAAACGGCGAGTCGGCGTATCAAGTTTTTACTGTGGACCCAAAATAGGAATACACTCTCTGCTGGTACATCTTTCTCCGGTTTGGAAGGAACTCTGCGTGGAAAAGACCCTGACCAAAGAAATTTTTAAATCTTCTCTATTTGAACGTTTGAGAAAAGCCGTCAACAATGCACATTTTATAGTCGCCGGTGTAAACGAATGCGAGAGCTCGAGCTCTACTTCACATCTCCTTGAGTAACAGCAAGACCGATTATCTGATTCAATGGACGACCTTTTCGATCAAACGGCGAAGGATTCAAGTCTTTTTTCGCTGGCTTAAGACGATGTAAGCGTCGATGTGCCTCCAGTGACAAATCACCCTCCAAAAAGCCCGCCAAGCACTGTCGAAATCCCGCCAAAATCTTATTTGCTGGCAGGAGCCCAAGACGCTGGATTACTCCAGATATTCTAGCTTCCACTTCAACATCTTCGTGTTCGCTTGGGCGATCTGTATAATCAACGTCACAGATACAGTATGGTTTCTATATCAGTCATTTTAGCCTCCTTGAAATGTCAATCATAATCCAAAAATTATTATTACAGGTTACCTTTGTATTGTTACTTGTTTTTTACTTAATAGGCCAAATTATAGGGCTACCCTTTCCCTCAGAGCTTACAGGCGGCGCGCCTAAGATTTCTAGGTGAAGGTAGTCTCTCTTTTAAAATGTCGGTCATTTATCCAAATTAGTATTGTAGGTTATTTTTGTATTGTCATTTGTTTCTGAAATAGGCCAAATTATGGGGCTTCCCTCTCCCTCAGAGCTTACAGGCGGCGCGCCCAAGATTCTGAGGTGATGGTAGTCTCTCTTTTGAAATGTCGGTCATTATCCAAATTATTATTGTAGGTCGTCTTTGTACTGTCATTTGTTTCGAAATAGGCCAAATTATGGGGCTACCCTCTCCCTCAGAGCTTACAGGCGGCGCGCCCAAGATTCTGAGGTGATGGTAGTCTCTCTTTTAAAATGTCGGTCATTTATCCAAATTATTATTGTAGGTTATTTTTGTAGTGTCATTTGGTTTTGAAATAGGCCAAATTATGGGGCTCCCCTCTCCCTCAGAGCTTACAGGCGGCGCACCCAAGATTCTGAGGTGATGGTAGTCTCTCTTTTGAAATGTCGGTCATTTATCCAAATTATTATTGTAGATTATTTTTGTATTGTCATTTGTTTCTGAAATAGGCCAAATTATGGGGCTTCCCTCTCCCTCAGAGCTTACAGGCGGCGCACCCAAGATTCTGAGGTGATGGTAGTCTCTCTTTTGAAATGTCGGTCATTATCCAAATTATTATTGTAGGTTATTTTTGTAGTCTCATTTTCTTTTAGTAGGCCAAATTAATCATAGAGCTACCCTCTCCCTCAGAGCTTACAGGCGGCGCGCCCAAGATTCTGAGGTAATGGTAGTCTCTCTTTTGAAATGTCGGTCATTTATCCAAATTATTATTGCAGATTATTTTTGTATTGTCATTTGTTTCTGAAATAGGCCAAATTATGGGGCTCCCCTCTCCCTCAGAGCTTACAGGCGGCGCGCCCAAGATTCTGAGGTGATGGTAGTCTCTCTTTTGAAATGTCGGTCATTTATCCAAATTATTATTGTAGATTATTTTTGTATTGTCATTTGTTTCTGATATAGGCCAAATTATGGGGCTCCCCTCTCCCTCAGAGCTTACAGGCGGCGCGCCCAAGATTCTGAGGTGAAGGTTGTCTCTCTTTTAAACTGTCAGTCGTCAACCATAGTATTATTGAATTTTCATTTTCCAGAGTTCATAGTGGTACCTTCTTTATAGTTTTACGTGATTTGTGGCAAAGACAAGACCAGGCTAACAAATTTATTCTACTTTATGCGTGGTGCGACAATCACCGTGGCTGACTGGCCTCCAAAGTTCCTTTATAATTTGGACCCTTCTCAGGAGTTCCTTCACTGCTTGTAATCCAGAATTGGCGATTCTCAGCAGCTTGAAGCTCTTGCATTGCATCAGTTGTTTCTTGGACGGCGACCTTTTCTTGTCCCGAGTACAATATCGATTCTCGATTCTCGACTCTCGATTACCGTATCTTGCTCGTGCAAGGTTTCGGCAACGGGACCAGTACTAAGACCATTGCAGGAAAACTGTTTGGTAGAAGAAGAGTGAAATGGTGGCTTCGGCACGTTACCTGTCTGATGCTCGGTATATCACTGCCAAACTGCGCAACAGAATGCGCGAAAAACCCCTCCGATACTTGAAAAAAAAAAGAAAAAACCTGATCGATGTAATTTAGTAACTCATTCATGGTGTTCAGCTTCCGGTTTATTCAGCTTATTGGCAGTTGTAGGCAAAGTTCACGCGCACATTATCGCACTCTAACTGGGTCGATTGTGAGGAAACTCTTATGTCAGCCATTGACTAAAACCCCCCGCGCGTTAAGCCTTTGTGCGACGGACGTCCCTTAGAAATATAAATTGCCCACACTGATCGCCAATTCTACTTGCAAAGTGTTGCTGATTGAGTTGTGTAATGTATTCTAGAGTGTAAATTTAGTACTAGCCCCGCAGACAAGGATTCAATGAGACATTTATTTGCGTAGTTCGGCCTGCTATCCATTGGGCAACCATCCCTTTTATTTTCTTTCGATAGCCTGTCCATGCACTAACCTTTGGGTACAGAAACTAGCTGCCTCTCGCTGTACCAAAACTTGATAGTTTTGGCGTTCAATATTCTTAACGGGTGCTCACAAAACACCAGGACTGCATCGTGCGCCTTTGGTGCTTTGGTACCCTGCGAGCTTTGGTTCATCACGCTTTGAAAGATGGAAGTTTTGATATTCCCGCGTAAAAGAAGACCGATAAAACGTGTCTTTCATTGACTACAGTGAAACGCCCGGAAATGAAGGATGTTTTGAAAGAAACGGGAAAACTGATAAAAGTAAATAATTGTTTTGATAAGTGAAATTAATGAGAAATAACCATAAACTAGTTTTGTTTTTTGTTTTTTAAAAGCGGTTTGTCTGGTATCAGATTTGTACAATTACTTTCAATCAAACATGGATCGGGTTTTGTTAATTATGACAGAATGTAATTAAAAAGCATTATGTTGACAGCTACAAGGCACATGCTTGCCTTAAGCTGCGAGTATCCCGCCATGTTTTAAACAAAGGGCCTCTGACAAACCCGGCATTCTAATCCACCACAAATATGTGAAGCACGCGTCTTTCAAAGTCGCCTAGTACTTAAAATCGGGGCTCTGGCCTGGCGGGCGGGGGGCTTCAGACTTCCAAATTTCAATGAGGCAGAAATACTGAAGATTCAGATAAACTTTTGAGATCGTGAAAGTGCAGTGTGCTAGCAGAGCTTTCTTTCCGACATGCCTCTTACCTTGTGCAAGACGTTCGCTTGGCAGACACTCGCCTCGCTTCGCTTGTTTACTTGCCTTGTTTACGTTAGCACGTATTGCGTGCCTATTGCACATTTGCGTCAAAACAAGCCGTTTCCATTACTCTATTTGGGCCACGCCCAAATAATAACGTCACAGTTTTTCAGTGACCATGAAATTCAGAGTCCGGGTAGTTAGTTAATCAGTTGTGGCCCTGAAAAAATTTGAAGGAAAAAAAACTACGAATTTTTAAGAAAATGCTTTTTTCGTGAGAAGGACTCTCAAACGCTGACAAACGTCAACAAATACCGAAAACTATAATTTCTATATGTTTGCTTTGCTCGAAATCGCGCGCATTTACAAGGCTCTAAAGCGTGTTGCTGACTTGCAAGGACCCATCTGTTATAACGATGCCCAAAATAAAGAGATGAATCTCATAGTTTATTATATATAATCCGTGTAAAGTTTGCTTATCATTTTCGCATAAATTATGACCTAGATTTGGAAACCACTGAATTTCTCGAATTGGGTCTTTGCGATTTTGGTGAAACTCTGTTCAGCGCAAGGCTCTAATGCGCACTACGTGTAGCCGAGAGATTTTCACAAAAAAATGCCGGCAACAGCCGATTTTCGACTCAGACCTCAAAGGGGCGTGGCATTATAACCACGTGACATTTACTCCGATCGCCAAAAATTTTATGTTATATTGTAGATTGATCTATATGTTATCCATTCTATGTGTTAGACTTACGATAAAAGTAAAGGTGGGGATACCAGAGAGCTTCAAAGTAGGATGGTACCCCCCAAAAAAACTGGGTCGAGTCACCTTAAGAGCTCGTTCAAAATACGTACGTATATTTGACAAAGTGCCCGTTGGGTTGTTTCAAACATAAAGTCATTGGTTTCGTGACTCTAAAAAGCTCACAGGGAAGAGGTTGAGGTCAGCTGGATTATTGTCGGGGGCACATCATGCGTTTTGGAAAGCCTTTACGGAAAGAAATGGGCAAAGGTTTTACCTTAGCTCCGCACTGATGAGGAGGTAAAATAGGAGGTAATCAGAAAATGTAGCGTTACAAGACGTTGAGAAAAGAATTGTGGCATCTGCTATGCTAATAATATAGAAGTAACAATGACAAAATTCTCATGCATGGGAAAGCATTTAGGAAGCGTTATATAAAACACGACATCACTGCACATTATAACAATTCAAAATACCTTCTCTCGTTTTCTACTCTGATGAGTGTCTGTTCAATAAATTTACGGTTTTCTTCTTTGATATTCTTGATAGACTGTAGGCAAAAGAAAAATGGTACTATGTTAAGAGATAAATTTTCCTTTATGATCTAGCATCAAAAACTGGAAGAGTCTGAATTCAACCGCTGAATATATTGATCTTATGGACGTTAACCCTATTCAGTCAGGCCGGAAGAGCTTTTGAAAATTCTGCCGGTAGACGCTGTTTTAAGCTGGTAAAGCTGTATTTATCATGAAATCAAAGAGATATTTGAGGAATACTAGTCAAAGTTATTTGGTGCTGTTGTTAACTCTGGCCCTCTGGCCTCCTTTTCCCCGCGCGATTTTTCGTCTTGTCCGAAAAAGATACATCTCTTCGTCACTGGATTTGTCCAAAACACTGTCACTACGGTGACTGCATAAGCAGAATCACATTCACAGTCCTCACATTTAGAATGATTATCAAAGACTAGGGGTTCTCCTCAGAGGTCTTGATTCAAGTTCCGTGGAGGCAATGATGACAGAAATGGAATTTATTAATCTCTAAAGGGGTCGTAATAGTCCAGTTTCAAGTTCGCTATGAACTATGAGTTCGCTATGAATTAAAGGAGTGAAGACGTATTTTTACAGCCTTAGCCCCAATCTGAAGTAATATATTCAATTCCAACGAGAAAAAGACCTGTTTATTACTCTGTCTATTGTGTATTTTCAAATTTCAAACACTTACTTGCCTGAATTTCTGAATATTTTACTTTACGTCGAGGCTAACCTCGTATGAATGTGTCTTTAATATTTGTATTCAGCAGTAATTTTTAATTCGAAACTTGACTATTTCCGACGCCATTTTGTTTGTTTTTCCTTTACGCGGCGCCTAAGCAAAAAATGCGCGCGCGTGTCACACGAGATGGCACAATTTCTGCTAAAAATAGCACATTTGGCTATTTCGATGGAACCAACCCCATTACTGGAAAAGGTATCCAGTTGCAGTCTCCTACCTGGTAAAGTAGCATGAGAAAACAGAGGACATTTCGCAACGCCGCTAACGGTTTCCCCGCGAATTAACGTCTGGGAAACGAGCGCAGAAATTCCATACTGATGACGCGTCACTACCCAGATCTGGGTAGTGCTTCTGATTGGTTGAAACAAGTTTCGCAAGCGGCACGACCAATCAGAAGCACTAACCAGATCTGGGTAGTGCTTCTGATTGGTTGAAGCAAGTTTCGCAAGCGGCACGACCAATCAGAAGCACTACCCAGATCTGGGTAGTGACGCCTGTTTTCTCAGGCTGCTGGTAGTGTTTAATAAATTAAAATGACATAACTATAAGGCGGGTAAAAACATAGAAACATAAGTTCACGATAGATATTTTCTACCCTTCCATGCAATTTAACTCGTGGATTCCCAAAACTTTCAGATACAGTAAAAACCCGCACATAAGTACCTAGTGATTTAAGAACCTACGAGCTGAAATTTGGCATTTAAATACCTAAAAATATAAGAAACTGTTCAGTCTGACAAAGAAAAATAGGTTCTTGTACAAAAAAATCACTCCAACTTTGATGGTCAAAATTCTCGGTTATTTTAATTGTGTGAGAAACTTTTGACAAAAGATTATTGTGTATATGTTTTCTTTGATTTACATTTGTTTGGATTTTCACTAGAAATGTTTGCCGTAAAGCTACCGTGCAATATAGATGATTAAAAATCTTAATATCCGATTTAAAAAATATAGAAATGTATTGATGTTATTCTTGGACCTTGATTGTTTGCCATTGCGTATTAGTGGAACAATATTTCGGCCCATGGTTACTCTATGACTAGAACAACCTTTGAAATAAGAACCTTTTAAGAGCCTAATCAGCCTGAAATGTGAAAAACTACCCTAAAATATAAGAACCTGTTCAGCCTGACCTCGAACATTCTAGGTTCTTATATGCGGGTTTTTACTAGTGTACCCAAATTTAACACGGAGTTTACCAATGCCGTATTCTAGAAAGTGACATGATTCATAGAAATTGATCTATTTATTACTGAGTGATTATGATGAATCTGACCTTTAAAATAATATTGAACATAGTAGGTTATTCTTATGAAATATTATTGTGTGAAAATTAAATAAACTTTGAATGGTTCAGTTAATCACATGAAGAGATGCTTGGCTCCCGTTAAGACGGACTGTTGCAAATATTGTTGTCTCAAGTACATTTTTCTAATACCAAACGAGTCACGGCCGGGTAAACTGAACTAAAAAGCTACCTCTAAAAGTCGATCTTCAAAGTTAAAAAAATTGAGTTCTTCACTTTGAGGTGTCTGACAGAAGGTCTCTATCTGTTGAGAAAAAAATTATCGGGTGAAATTAATCAATTATCATACTTTTAAACACGTGCCGGAATTTTCCCATCGGGCGAAAACATGTCACGTGTCGACAGAAAGTAAAAAAGTACCTTTAAAATGTTGTTGTCGGGCCTCGAAAAAGAACAGTGATCGTCTGTTTGGCAGAAAACTTCTTTCTATTGAAACAAAAAGACAGTAAATTAAATAATTATCGCTCCATTCAACATACAGTCGACTCTCGATAACACGAATCCTCGCTAACTCAAACCTCGCTTAACTCGAACCAAAATCGATTTCCCCTGGATTTCCTACATACATGCACTGTAATTTTCCCCTCGGTGACTCGAAACCTCGATAACTCGAGCGCTAACTCGAAGTAATTTTTGTTTGCCCTCAGATCACTTCTATATCATAATTTCAACCGCGATGAATCGACCATACTTTAAGCGCGCGAAAAGTAAAGAAAAAAACAGTGCACGGAAGTCCAAAACACTGAAAACCAAAACAAGAAAAAACAATCAAAACAAGAATTCTTCGAGTCAATTCCTTGCTTTTACTTTTTTGTCACTCTAGTTCAAATTCAGTGACCATCTCAGGATATTAATCAAGTCTCGTTGCTTAATTCCTTTTTCAAAATATTAATCTACATCTCCTGCTACCCTTAAAGGGAAGTGTGTATGACTATCAGTTATTTGTTTCGAACTCCAGAAAACTCGAAATTTTTTTCGATTTCAGTAGAAGGCTGGAGTTATCGGGAGTCGACTGCAAGTACTTTTTCCTATTGGACGAAGACATGTCACGTGTCATAGAACTTAAAAAATACCTTAACGATGTTTTCGTCAGAGATCAACGGAATTAGTTCCTCTTCCGTTTGGGAAGAGACTTCTTTCTGTTGGAACAAAAAGACGGTAAATTAAGTGATTATGATTCTTTTAAACACAAGCACATTTTCCTATTGGACAAAAACATGTCACGTGTCAAAGAACATCAAAAAATACCTTAACGACGTTGTCGTCAGAGGACGACAGAATTTGTTCCTCTTCCGTTTGAGAAGAAACTTCTTTCTGTTGGAAAAAAAACAGTAAATGAAATGATTATCATTCTTTTAAAGAAAAGCACTGATTTTTCTATTGAACGAGAACGCGTCACCTGTCACAGACCTTAAAAAATACCTTAACAATGTTGTCGTCAGAGGTCGACAGAATTTGTTCCTCTTCCGTTTGGGACGAGACTTCTTTCTGTTGGAACAAAAAGACAGTAAATGAAGTGATTTTTATTCTTTAAACTCAAGTACATTTTCCCATTGGAGGAGAACGTGTCACGTGTCACAGAGCTAAAAAAATACCTTAACGATGTTGTCAGTAGAAGTCGAGAGAATTCGCTCCTCTTCCGTTTGGGATGAGACTTCTTTCTGTTGGAACAAAAAGACAATAAATGAAATGATTATCATTCTTTCAAAGACAAGCACATTTTCCTATTGGACGAGAACATGTCACGTGTCAGAGAACTTAAAAAATACCTTCACGATGATGTCGTCAGAGGTCGACAGAATTTGTTCCTCTTCCGTTTGGGAAGAGACTTCTTTCTGTTGGAAGAATAAGACAGGAAATGAAATGATTATCACTCTTTTAAAGAGAAGCATATTTTCTTATTGGACGAGAACGTGTCACGTGTCACAGAACGTGAAAAATACCTTAACGATGTTGTCTTCAGAGGACGACAGAATTTGTTCCTCTTCCGTTTGGGAAGAGGCCTCTTTCTGGTTGAACAAAAAGACAGTAAATAAAATAATTATCATTCTTTTAAAGAGATGCATATTTTCTTATTGGACGATAACGTGTCCGTGTCACGTGTCACAGAACTTCAAAAATACCTTAACGATGTTGTTGTCAGGAGTTGACAGAATATGCACGTCTTCCGTTTGGGAAGAGACTCCTTTCTGTTGAAAAAAAAAAGACAGGAAATGAATTGATAATCATTCTTTTAAAACAAGTACGTTTTCCTATTGGACGAGAATGTGTCACGTGTCGCATAGTTTAAAATATACTTTTACGATGTTATGGTCGGGGGTGGACAAAGTGCACTGGTCTTCTGTCAAACAGAAGAGGAGCATATTTTGTCACCCCTGGCCCCAGACGTCTTTCTGTTGAAACAAAATGACCGTACATTGAATCAGTTTATGAGTATGAGTATACAAATGGGTTTCATTTTTGCTGCTCGAAGTCAAAAGTGTACTGAACATCTGTTTTATATAGAGCGACTCTGAAACTTTTATTTAACAAAAATTTCTTATTTTAAGCTATTTTTTCTAGTCATGCTTGTGTGCTACATATGCACGTGTAACCACTGCTTGCCTCGACTGGCTAACTGCTTGACCGTAAATACTTCGTTTTACAAAGAAAAGTTCTCGTTTAAAGCGTCAATGTTTCAGTTAGTTTAAACAATTTTAACAGTTCCTCATAGAAAATGCATTTTTAACTCTAGCTTTGCAGACCCTGCATTCTCAATCCTTTAAAGAGAGTGAACGCATACCGGTTCTATGTCAGGATGAATAAAAGTGTTAAATAGAACGATTGAAACTTTTATGTTTGCTTTCAGACAGATTTAGTAAAAGGACTAGCTGCAGCCGCTTAGTATAGTACGGCTTGATTATTCTTTAGTTGTTAAACTAACCTTTTTCTTGGTAAGAGACTGTATCCTTTTCCGCTGGGCCATATTTTCTTTTTTTAGGAACTCTATTGCTGCTAGACATGTCTGCAATATCAAGCGTGGACCATTATACAGTTAAACCGGGATCACTCGAACCTCTATTTAACGGTCACCTTCAATAGTAAGCTGTCACTTAACAAAGTCCCCGAATCATTTTACTTAATCACTGTAAAACTGACCTGATTAAGCGATCGCGGTAATTATAGACTGCAAAACAGTCGGTAAATCGGTAAAGCGTGGCGTAAGAATCTTAAGGGCGCGAAGCGCGCGAGCCTCACACGCCTGCAATTTTCGTGAATATTCATTCTTTCTAAGTACCATATTTCAGTGGAAACCCTCTCTGCGGCCTCTAAAAAGCAATACTGAGGTTTAACAACAATTTGCACGTGCATCACGCTTTTTTGTACATTTCTTTGCCGTCACTGCACGACGACAGGAAAAGAGAACAAAGGAAATCACTATCACGGTATAGTTTGGAGTAATTATTAGAATATTTTGCGAAAGATAACATTAAATTTCCGTCAAGGATGATTGTTCACTTCACAGGCTATATATCAAAAACTCCCCCTGGTGCTCTGTTCGTAAATTACTCACAACTCTGATTTTGCGGTGGCTCGGCATCAGAAAATTTTCATTATCGGAGGGCATACGAACTTCTGCTCAACATTATTTTTCAAGTCGTGTTACGGCTAATTATTTTCCTTCATCCATTTCTGACTCGGTTACATGCTATGATGGCGGAAGACCCGTGGGTGTGCATTGAATTATATTTAAAACACAGGAGGCAGCTACACAGAGAAGAATTCCCTTACGTACTACTATTCCAAGACTATAACTTCGTCCTTAAAAAGAACCAAAAAATGTTTTGCATACCTCCAGGCGTTTCTCTGTATCTGACCGTTCAGGCGTTGCTGCAGTGCTGGCTTTTGCCTCTAGTTCCCTATACGTAACGAAAAAAAGGGTTGATTTTGGATTTAAAGCAATACGTTAAGGCACGGAAGTACGGGCAACAAAAAACGTGCAATTTGTCTTGCAACATTAGGGCCATTTACACGAGGAAAAATAAGACGCGTCTTACATAAGACGCGTCTTTCATAAGACGCGAACTTTCCGTATAAACGGCACATTTCGTCTAAAATAAGACGCGGCTTAGCTAAGACGCGTCTTATTAGATAAGACATGCTCGTGTAAAAGGTACAGTTTGCATCTTATTTAAGACGCGTCTTATTTTTCCTCGTATAAATGGCCCTAATGCTTCAAAACGAGTTGAATAGCGATGTTGCGCGCCACCTACGTTCAAAACCTGTTAACAACCTGATTTGTCGCAAGACAGGTTTGATGGGGGTGGTAAAACGCGCAACATCGCTATACAACTCGTTTTGTAGCAATGTTGCAAGACAAGTTGCACGTTTTTTGTTGCCCGTTTTTCCGTACCTTTAAGCAGATTAGTGTCGCTTGAGCGCAATAAAGAAAAGTGTGGATTTGAGACCAAACGAAGCGGCTTTTTTATGCCAAGCGGCGAGGTAGAATCTGACCAAATTGAACTTGTTAAAGAATAATATTCAATCACCTCCAATCAGTAAGACTAGTATTGGTCGTGACTTACGTTTCAGATAATTGTTTTCTAGACAAGTTTTCTAGTAAAGTTTCACGGGAAACCTGTGTTGCGCAGCAAAAATGTCGAACTTTTCTGCTTAATCCGGCATAAAAAAATTTTGTTGGGATGTTGTTTTCTAGTGTAGAGGAGGGGATTTCATTCCAGCTTCGCCGGTAGCTATGGATCTTTCTAGCTATTTTAAAAATGCATAAGAGTTTCTCCAAACCCGTTAAAAATAGCCTCGTAATATCTTTTAGCGGGGGCAATGTACAACTGCTCTCCTAAGTTGTAGTTTTTCTGCTCTCTACTTTAACTAAAGCTTCTCCGAGTCTGAAAGTTTTTCAGCATGTTAAAAGCTAATATAACCTTGCGTACCCTCTGTCGTCATTGCCCTCTCTTAAAAAATTACCTTTTCTCCTTAAGACGATCTTGCTTCATCTCGTTTAATCTCTACATTAAAAAGAAAAGAAAAAAAAAACAAAGCATATGAGGTTATGTTACGCATCGCAAATCGGTTTAAAGCCATTATTTTTCGTAGTTCAAGCAATTTCAGAAAACCACATCAAGGAAAATGACGGCTACTGTACAAGGGAACAAATACGCTTCCATGTAAATACCTTGTTTTCTTTCTTGACTTTTGAAAGTTTACTTTCCAACTTTTTTCTTGAAATAGGTTTTCCTGCTGAACCTGAATCAAAAAGTGAGAAAGATTTTGCGATTCAATTTCCAGTTAGTGAGTTATAAGTATGAATTTGGACTACTTATCAAAAACAAAAAAGGCGGGAAACAACTAAGACAAAGAAGCATATTATATATTCCCTGCACTGAAGGGTGAATCGACGTTTCACTTCTTTTAGAAAAACAAAAACCGCTCGTTAATCTCGCGTAACTTTGAAGACAACATTTTTTTTTTTTGTTACGTGCATTATTGCGCATCGCGCGCGCACTCTCATCCCCAGAGCCCAAAGCTTCAACCACCAGCTTTGTCATACCAACTTGAACGCAATAAAGGCCTAGGGACGAGGCTATTCACTTGGCTACTTAACCGCTGGTCAAAAGTAACGACGGGCGCGCTTGATTACGTCATAGTTCTCAACCTCCTTCCCAAGGTTCTCTCTCTGAGGTTGAGAACCCTGGGAACGAAGGTTATGGTTGCTATGACTTCCACTGTCTCTCGTTGCCATGGCTCACGCACTTGTTGTGACATATACAAACGTTTTTTGTCGAATCTTTACCCCTCCCATTCGAAATAATTTTTTTAGTCTACTTCACGGAAAATTCTTCAAAGTGACAAATCGTACGCAACAGAGACTTGCGTTTCCAATTTTTGAGGGTTTGGCCACGCTTATTCTTGTTTCCTTTCTTTGTTTTTGATACAAGCGTATCGATGACCATGCACTTTCAACATACTCTAACGCGAATCTTGTTCTTCACTTGCATGGTAAAAATGAAATAAAATTGAATGTTTGGATCAGTCTATTGGGTCTCCTTAATTCTTACTAACCTGAACTGGAATTTCCTGGTTCCATACTGTTCTGAAAGTCGCGATTATTTTTTCCTAATTCTAGCGCAACATTTACTGCGCGAAACGGTGACGAAGAATTCGGTTTGTGAATCTTCCTTTATGTCGTCATTTAGAATAATTCGCGCGAGATGACAATGTTTTGATTGACAGTTTAATTCCCAATCCCGTCCCAGGGTTCTCTGTCTTACCTCAAAAATGAGAACCCTGGGAACGAGGTCCTTCAATTCCCAGTATGTTACCTTCGCCATCCGTTGCGTTTCCACGCTTTCTCTTTTGACTCCTATCATTCTGTCGTTTAAATTTCGGTTTTTTTAAAAATCTTTTTGAATGGCGAATCATGCATCGTTGTCCATCTCTCGAGCGAGACTTTTGTTCTCTTCAATTTTATTTTCGTCATTAATGTTCCTTGATGATGTAAAGCTTTCAGCGAATGTATCATTCCAATTCCTTTAAGAGACTTGTTGTAAAAAATTGTATTTTGATTCACAAATATGATTCTGTGAGTAATGACATTTATATGCTCACCTGACGCGGCTTTTTCTGGTTGCATAATTTTTCTCAAGGTCCTAAATTTTCTTTTGTGATTCTTGAAAAAAAAAAACACCCAAAACAATCACGCAGAAATCCGTTTTTGTGTCTTTGTTTATGACGCAATCAATTAGAAAAATTTGCGCGCAACTCTGCTATTTCCAATTTGCATGCTTTTCAATTACAAATGTTTAATAGTAGATCACAAGTACGTACAGAGACAATCATTCGTTGATTTTGCCAAGGTTCAAGTTACTTATGCTTGCGTAAGCCTTGACCTTCGCGTGGCTCGGATGACCACGTAAAATGGCGGTCCAGTTTCCAATTGGGGACTTAAAAATAGTATCCCCAGTTAGTACTTTCGTGGTAAATACCTTGACACTCAAATAAAGTGCATTTTTTTAAAGGGGCTATTGGCTTCGGTCCTCGCTCAAGTGCCATTTCCGAATCGTCCCAAGCCTCTGTTTCAAAGCCAGGCTAAGTCCAAAGCCATTGGTAGAAAACTGATTTATTATTCTCATGCAAATAAGATTCACTTTCACAAAAAAAGGTTTTGTACTTAGCTTCGTTTTGAAAGTAAGAATTTCTGAATCTGGAAAGTAGCCGATTCTTGACCGTTGGAATAGGCAAACGGACAAATATATTTTCATTGAAAAGGACCTTTGCCCGGACAAAGTGAAATTGATGCTCCGAAATTGGTGTCAGTTTCGTTTTCCCTTGTGAAAATTTTACTAAATCGTCGGATGATGGTACGATACATCATTCAGTGCAGGAACGAGCAATCAGCTCAGTACAAAAATCACACAAAAAACAGTTCACATTTCGAAAATATTTATTACTTGTTCAGGGAAAATGAAGACAATGATAAAATCAAGTAGCACTGGAATAAATAATTTCTAAGCATAATTATATTAGACATAAACTCTCTTATGTACAACTTTCATTATTTTCAAGGACTTGCTGGATTTGCGATGTGAGGACAAACTAAGCCGCGGCAAAAAGTGCATTGATATTCCATGCAACAAAACAGTTACCGGTAAATGGCATGGAAAATTGCATTTGAACTGGCCTGTACAAGAGTTTTGTAGCTGAGATTGTCTGGATGAATTTAAATCCTTCGAAGATTCTTTGGGTAGCAATACAACAGGCTTGGCGCCGAATGGGGAGCACAATGTCTTGACTTCCATCGCCATAAATTTTAAGGCACTCGGATGGTAATGCAGTATTAAGGGCCTTGAGGGTGCTAAATAGGCTTGGTGTCAGATCAGAAGAGGCGCACTATCTGTTGCACTGTTTATGTCCCATAATTCGTAGCCACTAGTTTCACTTATTACAACAAGTTCTCTTTGAGGGTGATAAAGAGGTTTGGTGTCAGATAAAAGAGACGCACCATCTGTTGCACTGTTCAAGTCTTGTAATTCGGAGCAACGCTTGTTTCACTTAAATCAAGTTTTCCTTGAGGGTGTTAAAGAGGCTTGGTGTCAGATAAAAGAGGTGCGTTATCTGTTGTACCGTTTATGTCCCTTAATTCGGATCCACTCATTTCACATTCACTCTGGAAACTAAAATCAATTGATCGTCTTGTAGGAGAGCGGCCAGTGAGATTGATGCTCCCACCATTGTCTGGTAGAAAGAAAGCCAAGAGGAGGGACAGGATAACAGAACCAGCTCCAAACAGGAAGGGTGCACCTTTCACAATGGTCTATAGAGATGAACGCAAAATAATATTTAAAAAAACATAAGTAAATAAGTAAATAAATAAATAAATAAATACGTAAATAAATAATATTAACCAAAATAATTTTCCTAATTTTTTTTACCGTTAATTATTCTGAAAATTTGTATTTTTGTCGAGTTAGAATTCATCCAGCCTGCGTAGCATGGCGGTTTTGGTTGGGCGCGCTAAGTAATATAGGCGGGCGGGGGCAGAGAAATCGCGAGGAGATTGGGACGGGAGCGTCGCCGTTTGTTCGCGCGCGTTTTTGCGGCTTCGTCGCTCAGTGGTGCTCCCAACAAAACCACTACGCTACGCAGGCTAGAATTCATCTCGTTCGTAATAATGAGAAAAATGGTTAACACTAGAATTAGACAAAAAAGGGTGAAACAAAAATGTTATAAAGTTAGTATGCCAAATGATAGACTCAGTACAGCCTGAGAAAAGAGCCAACATAGCGTTGCGACGCTACCACTGGTTTCCCTGGTTTACCACTTGTGGCAAAGTGTCGGCTTAGGGGAGGGGTTAGACCACGAGTAGTCCCCCATTTTTCCTCAGGGATAGTAGAGCGAGCGAGGGAGCGAAACGCAAGCGCGCGAGAAAATCATCCCGAGGTCTCTCTCCCCGCCGCGTGTCGCTTTTTCTCGCATGGGCTAATTTTCACGCACGCTCGCGTTTCGTTCGCTCTACTATCCCTGAGGAAAAATGGGGGACTACTCGTAGTCTAGGGAGGGGTAGGTGGGCAGTTTCCCAGAAACTTATAATGATCCACAGTCTCTGTTCCAGTTTTAATTACATTATTCTCAGTACCTCTCCATAGGGATCCTCCATAGCGGTGTGATTGGCTGATACCGCGACAGTCACACCCTTCAGATCATCATCTTCTAAGTCCACATGAAACACATAAAATACCAGTCCAAATAAAGCAGGTCCAATCCCATTACACAGGCCTCTAATGCCAGTTATCATGCCTTGGACCACGCCTAACAATTACACACAAAAATAATATGTTAGTCAGGGGAGTACATTGTAGTCAGGATTTTTCAAAGGAGGGGGGAGTCACACTGTGCTACACCCAATGTACTTTCCAGATGGGCATGTCAACAACCACGCCGTGTTTTACTAAAAGTGAAATTTTTTTGGGTGAGCAGTGAGCATGGGGGGAGTGACAAGCCTACAAAACAGCTGCAGAGATGAATTAAGTTCCACCTAACATTACTTACTCTATTAATTTTAGTTACAAAATTTTATCAGGTGTAATGCAAACCGTAAACTGCCGCCTATAAGCCCTGAGCTTAAACAAGTTCGTAAGGGGTTTTGGGTGGGCTTATAAATGGGGGGCTTATATCCGTATGGGCTTATAAGCGGACAAAAAAAAAACGTTTCGAAATGAGCAATAGCACTGTTGATCAACGCATGATTTAAATTTATTACTCTTACAATTGAAGCCTTAAAAAAGCAGCAATAAACCGAATTCAGTTAAATTTCAAAACAAAATCAAAACTGTAACTGGGGCTTATATCCGGATGGGCTTATAATCGGATGTATTTTTTTGTTTGCATGTAGGTGGGCCTATAACCAGGGGAGCTTATAAGCAGATGGGCTTATAAGCAGCAGTTTACAGTATGTAGATAGAGAAATAAAGAAGATTTTTGTTAGACATGAAAAGAAAAATTAAATAAATATATAAAAATGACAAAAACAAAACAAAAGAACCTATTCAGGAGTGTGCACACAACTGCATGTTCTGTCTGTTTACATTGTATGCTAAAAACAGGGCTGATGACAGCCAACCAGATCAAAGAATTTTGTACGTTTATGCTATGATTAATATTTTTCTTCATGACAAACAATCAAAATCATTATGAACCTTGTTGGTCTGCTTCAGCATTACATGACACCAGAGCACTGATGGCCGGGTAAGTTATCATGGAGACAGACGCTAAGGATCCAGCGGCCCACATCATCCTATCATCACAAACACAACATAAGATCATGGGTTGTATACTAGACTTCGCTGGTTACAACAAAACCTTTCCACCATAGGTTGTGTCACAGCTGTCGAGGTCATTTTGTTAATAGTGAGTTTACGCAACAGGATGGCAGAAGGAAGAAGATGGCAAAATTTCTGTGTGTGACAAATGTGACGGGGTTATTACTTGCGTTACAAGTTTGTCGGGAATTTTCTTAACACTGATGTTCTTTGCTCTTCTACAAAAAGATCTGTTCTTAGGAATGCAAAGTTTGGTGGAAGGCTTTTTCAAACAAAATCATTGTCACACTTGTCACACAAGGTTTGCTGTTGTCTCTCCTCTCTCATCGTGTTGCATAAGTTCACTAATATTGCCAATTACACTTCCTCATGCCCTATTGAACTTAACCTTAACAAAGAAATTACTTGAAAAACAGCAAAATCATGGCTTCTTGTCCAACAAATATACTTCTCGAGCATTGTATCAAACGTTACATACAACAAAAATGAACTTTGAAAAACTGTTAGGTGCTAAAAAGTTTTCAGAAAAAACCACAATTTCAATGCATTTTAATCTTCTACAAGTTTGTCCGTCCTGGCCTATTTTTGTATTTGCTGGGTTATTAGTAGCTTATTATTTTTAATGTTTTGAGAGAATATTTTTATGTTTCAATCAGTTGGTGGCAGTTCTAACTGTTAGAATTTTGATAAAATTCCACTGTTCCAATTCTAACACATCTCTTTAACCCTTTAAGTGCCAATAGTGACCAACAACAATTTTCTCCTAACAATATCCATACACTGTCAAGAGATAAAGTTATGAGAATTAATAAAATGATCACCATAAAGAAAATGCTTTGATCTTTGATCAAATTCTCTCAACTAATTGTTAAAGGAAATGTATGGAGATCAGTTTGGAGAATTTGTATGTGGGTATTGGGGCTTAAAGGATGGAGGTAAGCTGTCTTTATGGGCAGTCAGGGGTGTGGTATGGCATCAATTTTGAAAAAAGGTACAATATTTTTACTTCATTACATAATAATAATTACAAAAACACAATCAATACATACACGATCATCGTAATAAAAAAACCAAGATGATTGTTGCTGAACTTACCAGAATTGTGTTCCTAGACCATACCAGGACAACTGAAGAATTTCAAATATTAATCCAATTAATACGCAGTTCTTCAATCCTATAGTTTTCTTGAGACAAGTAAGAACTACAGTCTAAAAGAAGAAAAGAGACAAATGTAGGATGAGACATGTCTACAGTGTACATTACAAAAACTAAGGGTGCATTCCATTGGGATGATTCAGATCAGAGTCAGTGATGCCGGGTCTCCTGGACCATGGTACTTCAAATGAATCATCGAATCTTAAAATCCCAAGGTGGAATTGTCAGTTCCTTTGATCTATGTGCTACACATTGAGTGATCCAAGTGATCTCAAGTCACTGATCCTGACCCATTGTTTGTATTATAAGCACCAATGAAATACCAGGTGAGCTTTCCCGTGAAAACATAATATCTTGACATGTGAAAATAACATGTTATCTTCACACATGAAAAGATCACCATTGCTATGGTTACATAATAAATCACGCCTTTCACAGCACACTACAGCACAGGCTCGACACTAGCACTTGCCCGTTCACCACTGGAAAGTAATATTTCTGAGTGGAAAGTAAAAAAAGCAAATGAACCGAAAATACTTGCCCGATCGGGCAACTACTTCTAGACAACGCGGGAAAGTATTTTTTTTAAACAGCCAAATAAAAAAGAAAAGAAAACGAATGTGTTTAGTTATTACAAGTGAGCTTCCTTGCTAAACGTCTAAGTTTCGCGTTTTTCTATCTCCACCATCTTAGAATCGTCAGTGACAGATCGAGAAACCCTGGGTAAGAAATAGATGATGCAATCGACCGTGCTCGTCATTTTGCCTTTCACATGTGGACTAGTAAATAAAACATGAGTGTTTTAAGCGCGCTGGTGAGGTTAACAAAGGAAACTCCGAAAAGATTGATGAAGTTGACCAAGAAAGCAACAAAGGAGGAGAACAGACGGAAAATCAGCTGGAGCATATTCGAAGTAAGCGACGCCACGATGGCTTAAGGAGTTTCCATGGCTGCAATACAAGGAAGAACAGTCTTAATTTTGTTATGTTTCTACTATGGATAGTGGAAAATATGATTCTTTCATTTTTGGAAAGTAAAATTTTACTATGGAAAGTAAATTTTCATATCTACTTTCCACAGTGGCAAGTTATGTCAAAAGTTAGTGTCGAGCCCTGCACAGCAAAAGCTATTTAAGTGAAATGGTTCAGTATTTCATTGGTGTTTATATTCATAATAAATAGAATATTACATGGTTGCTTGGAGGTACGGAATTTCTCTTCTCGTGTTGAAAAAATTAATAATTCACTTGTTTGCTGTGCTCACTCATGAAATATCATTCACCACTTGAAGAGAAATTTCGCGTCTCCACTCGACCATGTAATATCCTCTATTTATTTACCTGAGATATAACTGATAAAACTCCTAATACTGCTATAAAGGTTGCTACATCTTCTGAAGTAAAATGTATAACCTGCAAAACAAAATATAAAAAAATTGACGTTGTCATGAAAAACAAAAATCACGTAAAGGCATCTAAAAATCTTAGCACACTCTGAAGGTACATGTACGTTTACACTGCTATTTCATAGGAAAGAAAGAACTTCTTTGTTATTAACATTGTCTTGCAGTCTAATTGGCGGAGATAATGCAGTTTGATGCTTGGTAAATTTTAATTGGTCATAGATTTTAATTCAAACAAGTACACAGGTTGTATTTTGGCCTTCTTTAATAACACAGAATTAAAAAATGTATATAGATATAACAAATGATTTAGACCACTTACTTGTTTAAGATAGAGAAACATACAGGAATATTGGCCAGCTTCAGGTAAATATGATAAAAACACTGTCATGCACATAAGGAGGACTATAGGATCTTGGCCAACTTTGCGTAAAGACTGAGAATGAAATAGCAAAAACAAATACTGGTGAGTAATATTATAAATTAAGCAAAACTTTTTTTAAAATTAATAATTATTTTATCTTGTTTGCTGTTGATGGCGAAATGTATTAATTTTATACTGTATGGAGATTCAAAGAGCAGGACAATACTGAATATTGCGACATTTCAAACAAAACTTTTCTTGCACTAATACTAGTGATAGTGTTTCAGCGAGTTGCATACATGTACACTGTATGTATAATTTATGAGAGGGTCACACTAAAAGACATAATAGTAGCACAAAAAACTTGAAAATGTTGTGCTAGTTAAGAATGAAATTCTATTCCAAAAGACCTACGCTACTAAGTAAAATTAATTTGCCTTCAGTCCAGTCATAATTTTATTATTGTAAATGCTAAGGAAAGTAGCCCAATAAAACAGCTACCATTTTGTGACACCACCACTTTCTTCCCTACAAATAATGTTGAAGGAACAAGAGCAAAATTCAAATTCCACACTGATTATGTGTCACTGTCCAGGTCTGGATAGTACCTCTGATTGGTTGTGCCACAAGGAAAACTTGCTTCCACCAATCAAAAGCACTACCTAGATCGGGGGCAGTGAGACATCACCTGTATGAAATTTCTGGGCTCATTCCTCACATGTTGATTCGCAGGGAAACTACGGGTAGTGTCATAAGATGTTGGTTGTGTTCTCAGGCTATTAAGAAATGGCACTGTTGTAATAATAATAATTATTTTTTTACGTAATTATTTCTATTTTAGCCTGAGAAAACAGCCTACATTATTTTGACAACGCTACCACTGGTTTCCTCGCCAAATGACGTCTGAGAAACGAGCGCAGAAATTCCATACTGATGACGCGTCATTACCCAGATCTGGGTAGTGCTTCTGATTGGTCGTGCCAGGTGGGAAATTTGATTCAACCAATCAGAAGAACTACCCAGATCTGGGTAATGATGCCTCATCAGTATGGAATTTCTGCGCTTGTTTATAAGACATCACTTGGAGGGGAAACCAGTGGTAGCGTCACCAAATGACTGCTGTTTTCTCAGGCAATTTCTATGTCAACTTACAGCAAATGGATCTGCCTGCTCCCAGGAGATTGGTGCCCCCCATGACGCTGGACGAATTCGCTCCGGAAGGGACTCGGGAACAGCAATTAAGATAAATAAGAGATCTGAGGCAGCCACAAATGTTGCTAATGCTACAACTGCACTGTCATCATATATTTTTCCTATATAAGCACCCAAGGCTGGGCTAATAATTAGACTTGCAGCAAATGTAGCAGAAACCTAAAAATCCAACATATCCATGTGTTAAAATAATCACCAAAGAAACTATTTCTTGGTAAAAATATTAATTTTGGTCGAATAAAATTACATTGTATCGTATATTATTAACAAAAAGCAAACAAAGGTCAAAATTATATTTGTGTTAAAATAATAATTATTGTTTAACTACAGCTGTAATTAGGGCTAGGAGACCAAGGAAATGGAGAATCAATCTAGGTTAAATTTTTTTTTTGACCTGTAACATGTACATGTATATTCTTGTGTTCTTTCACCAAGGAAAGTATTTCTTGGTAAAAATATTAAATTTGATGAAAAAAAATTATATTGTATCGTATATCATTAACAAAAAGCAAACAAAGGTCAAAATTAACTTCATGTTAAAATAATTATTATTATTTTAACATGAATTTAATTTGTTGTCTAACTACAGCTGTAATTAGGGCTAGGAGGCCAAGGAAATGGAGAATCAATCTAGGTTAAATTTTTTTCTTTGACCTGTAGTTAACATGTACATGTACATTCTTGTGTTCTTTGCCCATTGCATAATATCAGAAGCCCTCAGATTTGTGAGTTTCAAAGGCAGGGGCACCGACTGACTATTTCTGTAAAATACAGTAACTGTCAAAAGAACTAAATATTGCCTAGAAATTTCTACAGCCAAACATATGATTTTCAGAGGTTGTTTTCACATCTTATTACCAAGATATTGCAATATTATTATTGTCTTTTTTAAATTTTTAAGGACAAAACAACCCCTAGAAACTTCTGATGGAGGTATGGCAACTAAATGTCCTTGAACTTTCAACCACACCCATCAGGGAAGCTAACAGTTTCAGATGAGACGAAAACGACATCCAAACAGATAAACAGTTCTCTTTTGGGCAGCTCCAAATGAACCAAACAGGCTTCTCAGCCATAGAGAAAACCATCTGAGACAGTTCTGACATACTTGGAAATGTTAATTGGTCATTGGGTGCCCCTGGAAGGTTCTGTGTGATGTTTCCAATGGGGTTTTTAATGGCTTACACTTTAAGAAGGAATTTGAGAGTAACTTTGTGAAATTGCATTTTGGCATAACATCTATTGCCTTGGCAGTCCTATCACATTGCTCTGATCAAAATACAGTGTAGAAATGAATATCTTACCAGTCCATAAGCTGTACTTCGCTCATTTTCTTCTGTACAATCAGCAACATAGGCAAAAGCTATTGAAAATGTGACAGCAAACATTCCAGACACTGAGATCATAGCAAAAAACCACCTGTAGAGTAGAAAACAGAAGACAAAAAAATTACCGTAAGAAAGAACACAATAATATTATAAAATTCAGTTTCAGTTTATTTATATGCCAGGAAAAAAATAAACAGTCATTCAATATAATTATTACAAACATGATAGTTTAAAATTAAAAAATGACGTAAACTATGTACGTGGAAGAATTAGAGGTGTTACTCTAGTAATAAACCATTACATGTAAAGTAATTTGTATTTTGTACTGCTCAAACTTCATGACTTTTTTTATCAGGAGATACAAAAATGAAATTGACCATAGCCTTAGTGCTATCTTTATTGATAGTCCTTGATGATGAAATCTGAGTCAATGACCATCACTTAGCCTGGGGGCAAGCTCTCTGGGCGGCTCTGGCACTGGGGCGTGAAAAGGAAGGAGAGCTTGCAGCTACCTTTCTGGAATTTGATTTTCTGCATTAAAAAAGTCGATGTGAAATGCTGTTTGGCGGAGATGGCATAAGTAATGACGCCATTACCCTTGGCACATGCTTTTGCATGTTTTTCAACGTTTGTTTACATTCCCGCTCATTTCTGCTTCACACTGATTGGAGGAAATCTGACAGCTCAGTTGACATGGAGCCACAGGTAAATTGGAGGCCGAATTCAAATTCCAGAGATTTAGTTGTAAGCTCTCCTTCCTTTTCCCGCGCCACCACCCCGGAGAGCTTGCTCGCAGGCTAATCATTTTTTTCATCATCATCACCATTACTTTTATCAAGTCATTGTTATAAACTTACCATGGGTTGAATCTAAGGAGTGGAATGGGAATACATGTAAAGAAAACAGTTACAAGAAGGAAGGATTTACGCCCCCAAACATCTGAAAGAGCACCGATTAAAGGTGCGCTAAGAAAAGACAAAAGACCCTGAAAAAAGAAAGGGACAACTTATTAGCCTTAAGAAGAAAAGAACAATTTTTTTTTTCATACAAGAAAAATAAGGATACCTTTCAAATATACATAGATGTTAAAATGGAATTAAGGAAGCATCTTACCTTCACTCCTTGTATTAAACCATTCATTAGAAAAGTGTGTTCTTCGAATGTGGTGTGTAAAACCTAGAGAAAAACGAAAACGAGGAGTTTGCTTCAGTTTGATGACTTTTACCATAGGTGGTAGTCCACTGTCAGTTAATAATTATCTGACAGTTCACACGATAATCAATTAAACATTTTCCCTAATCGATTATCACATTGCTTAAAGATTTCAATTGATGATTGATTTAATTTGTTTAAAAATCAAAAATATTTGGACTTACTGTTAACATAGGCGATGTGAGCAGCCCCCAAGCAAAAAACTCTAGAAAGATTACAATCGTTGCATGATAAACATTTGGCTTTCCAAAACCCTAAAAGATTAAAATAAGGGCAAATTGTGTTAACATAAATACATAAAAAATTGCATAAAAATACAGTCATTTTTACAGATCATTAAGTAAAATTATTATTCATTTGAAATATTTCCCCAATTCTGATTGGCTTAAAGCTCACACATAATTCACTATAACCAGTCACTGATGACCAAATTTGGAAGAAGTTATTTTGTGTTTAACGAGGAAATGATGTCAAAAAAGGTCGCTACAGGTTAAGGCACTGTTACCGAGAAGACCTGGGGACAAGGTTGAGTTGTTTTGGTTGTGAAAAAAAAAATGGCAGACAATTCACTCGTTTTAAGAGTAAGAACTACAGCTGGAACTAGGCGAAATTATAGCTAAAAGCATGGCAAAAACAGTGAGTTGTAGTTCGTACAAGTACAGTAGTGTGGCAGAGAACATTGTCCAAACTTTGAGGGTTCGTTTGTTTACAACAAAGGTCATCAAAAGTCACGTGAAACTACACATGAAATCTAACGCCACAGAAATCCCCAGGGAATCTACACCTTACATTACACTTTTCACAGCACAGTCAAGAATTTTTCTGCCTGCTGCAATACTTCGTGTGGCATTAAGCTGGCCGCCTTGCAAGCTGACTGTCTTCACTCGGCTTGCTTGTTGGCAATAAAGGGGGAGGGGAGGGGAAGGGAGGGGAGGGGAAGGGAGGGGAAGGGAGGGGAGGGGAAGGGAGGGGAAGGGAAGTGAGCTTAAAAGAGAAGTGGGGGCTGAATAAGAGGAAGGACTATTTGAGATGGATGGGGTGGGGAGCTAAACAGAGTATTATATAACGGTAGTGATAGTTTCACAAGCTAATTTTGTCTTATCAGTAATGTTCAGTTCAGTTTTCAATGTTTTGCCTTTTGAGAAGTACAGCTCATGGACTGGTAAGATATTCTTTCTTAGGAGACATTGGAACAAGCTAATTTCCCACAAGACAATTATTGCACTCAAATAACAACGGATCTAGGGCGAAAAATAACAGTAAAAGTGATAAAGAAAACAAAACAAATAGATTTAGCTAATAAATTATTGACGAAAAAAATTTACAATGGCAAGAATTTAAACCTCTAAATCTTCTTAAGCAAGAGTACAACAAGGGGAAATACTGCTTTGTCAGCTTCAGAAACGTTTTAAGGATTTTGAATCTTGCGTTTAGCTAGCCATTTAAGATTAACTGCTTTTTAAGACATGGACTGAGAGGAGATTTTGTTGTTTGTACATTTACCAGTAGGTGCTGTTAATTGTCCTTTTTTGACATCGCTATAGACGTTAATACGTCGCAAAACCTTGAATTTACAAGTAAAATGCTTCTATAACTATATGTCTCTTTGACAGTGTAACTCAGAGGAGTAATTTCGATAACTGTAATCAATTCTTTTGACTGTTCAAAAGGAATTAAAAACCACGCAGGGGTCTCGCTCGTTTCTAAAATTAAAAATATCTTCGTTTGCATTCTGACTTTTATAGCTTGTCATAAACTTCTTGACAGCGAGTGTAGTCCAAGAAAAAAGGTAACGAATTAGTTTAAAAACACAAGGATTACAGACTATAGATTTTTTCTTCCTGAAAGCATAGCGCGTTTATAGAAGATTCACTTCCGATGTGCTTAGATACTTACCGATCCAGCCCCTTCCCTCGAGTCCTTTGATCGCCATTTTCTCGTTCCTGTTGTAGGAAGAGAAACGAGTCTCTTAAGACGCTTTTTGCCAATGATCACCTTATGCATCGGAGAAACATTTAGTACAAACTTATTTGATTATCAAAAAAAAAATCGTCACAATTTATGCACATATTCCTCTTGCTCTCTGCGCGAAGATCACCCCACCGTGCCGTGCATACACAACAACGTAACACCGCTAACGATAACTGTTTACATCGCGGGCACGTATTATTTCCCAGTGTCCTTAGGAGGCGCTCGTCTCGAGGCAGCGGGGAAGTCAACAACATTCGAAATGAAGTCGAGTTGTAAGTCGTAGTTTTGCGACGAATTTGGACAGCAATGTCTTCTTCGTCTTTTTCGTGGGCGACTAGAAAGATAAGTGGACCCATACCTGCGCCCAGGTCAGTTAATATTGCAGATTGTAGTCAATAAGTCATTAATGTTATCTGACTATTATCCTTATTATACAAATGAAGTAGGAATTAAGCCTTTATCATGTTGCTCTACTTCAACTGCACGGGGCTGGTCTTCCATCTTCTTTAATTAATCATTCTGGTGACTTTATGACGTCAAAATAGTATGCCAGGGCTGTCAACCCCCTACGTCTTCAATTGATAGGGAAGGGATGAACGATGACGTTATATCGCACGGTGTATGACGTCATTTGTGCAAAAAATAATCGTGGCATAATATATCATACGGAAATTTATGAGGAAATGTTCGATGTTAACACTAAAATAGCTCAAACAACGCGAAATATTTAAAAGATAGTTTATTGTTGGAAAGTCGAGTCTACAGCTAAACTACAAACTTCCGAGAATATCCAGGAGATTTCATTCTCTAATCTGGAGACCAGGAGACACGGTCCAAAATCTGGAGTCTCCCGGCTTATCCAGGAGAGTTGGCAACACTGGTATGCAGTTATACAATAGCACCCATATACACTGAAATGCAAAGTCAAATTTTCCAAGGAATTTTAAGGTGATTTGCTGGTTTTTGCACTGCGCATAACAAGATGGCCGCCATGAAAAAGAGCATCTGAAGTAACATTATTAAAATGAAGTTAACCGAAGAGAAGCGCTATCGGAATTATTTCTTGCGGGGGTTTTCTGCCGATATGAGACTCAATGTGTAGGGAATGTGCATAAGGTAAGCACAAGGCGTGTTGCTGAGTTCAACCTCCTCACAGAGAACCTCGATAGTGGAAGTTAAACTTGTACTCACTCACTTTGATTTTCATTCAAGCACCATCTTTATCACATTGTGTCCTAATTGTTGTGGTATCTCGACGTAAATTCTGTAAAAACTGATTTGTTAACACTTTCTTTCCCCTTCTACATACATGCCATTTTGAAACTCACCCCAGTACTCTCTCAAAAATCAAAGAAAAAGCATTTGGTGTACACTTCCTGCGGCTCTACTACAGAAACGAGTACGGTGACCCCCATTTTTTATTTCTTGATTATGGAAGAGATATGACTATGTTGCAACTGGAAAGCTGACTACAGATGGCAAAGAGATTAGAAAAATAACACTTTTTGACAAATGCACAAAACTGTTAAAGGAACTTTATGAGTACATCATTCAGCTCGTATCACATTTTCCTTACTACTCCTTTCTTGCCAAGTGGTAACGAGAACAACTAGATTCTCTCCTTGAAAAACTTCCTCTTGATCATGCTGTCTGTATTCACGACTATTCTGAGCGTTATGCTTGCCATTCCTTGGATGAAATTCAATCTGAATATTTTGACATCAACAAAGTCAGTCTCCATGTCACCATTCTCTACAGGCACTCAAATGAAGAAATGGATGGTGTTCAGAGTACAGAGGAGGAACCTGTAATCTGCAAAGAGCATTTGTTTGTCATTTCTGATGATGTGACACAAGATCATGACTCTGTCCTTCACATCAAAAAGCTGATATCAAAGCATTTGCAAGACTTTAATTGCGTTATTAAGAACATGCATGAATTCACTGATGGATGTGTAGGACAGTGCAAGAGTAGACACTACCTTGGTGACCTGTCCTGTTCCTTGGCTAATCTTGGATGTACAGTCCAAAGAAACTTCTTTGCCACTTCACACAGTAAAGGAGAACAGGATGCTGCTGGCTCACATGTAAAGCAGAAGGCAACTACTGCCATCCTCTGTAAGAGAGTCAAACTTCGTAGTGCCTAAGAACTGTGTGACTTTCTGACAGAGAACTTCTCCGAACCAGCAGCGTCATCTGTTCCCTTGAGGCAGAAGTCAGTGTAGCTGAAGCGACACGTCTTCTTTAATTTGCCTTCTTCTGGTGCACTGGCTGTTTCCTGAAAACAGGAAGGAGGCAGATTTTGTACTGTGAAAGGTATCCGGCAATTGCACTATGTCAGAACCTGTAGTGAACAGCTAAAGATCTTCACAAGGGAAAGAGCTTGTTACTGCCATGACTGCCTTGCTGAACATTACAACAGATGTGAAAACACAGAGTGGGTGGATGACTGGAAGAAGGTCAAGTTGGCCAGGGAGCGTTAAGGCTCAACCACTAGAGCTACTGAGGATGTCACAACCACTGAACCGTCGGTTCAACTTGCTGATCTTGCAACCAAAGACGGTGTTGTGGCTGTGGCAGCTGAAGATGATAGTCACTATGATTATTATCTGCTTAAAATAACAAGACAGTGATGGCGTGACGAAGCTGAAGGACAAGTTTAAGGATCCATAAAGGAACATTGAAAAAAAGACAGTTTGTTGTTCAAGGGAAATTCTTTCTTAGGGAAAGCATTATTGATCAGACATATAAAGTTGATGAAAAGGTGGCAGCAGTGCTTCTAGGAACTGTACATTATATTTTTGGTGCCTTGACATCAAAAGGAAAGAGACAGCAAACATTTCAAGTTCCATTGAATGAACATGAGCAAATATTAGCATCTCTTTGACTTTCTTACAATTAGCATGTTATGTTTTGTTATTAATAGCTTTAAACTGAAATTTCTGCTTAAAAATTCCCTCAGAGAAAAGATATAATATATTTTGTTTAAAAAGGGTGTGGTCACAATGCATGATGGGTAATAGTAAAATAGCAGAAAATGGTCTCAAAAATTATTGAGGTGGCATTTTTTTGTAATGTTATCATTTTTTATTGCTTTTTAGACTTACTTGAAACAGCTACTGTATTTTTTAAAAAAATCTCGATTTTAGGCCAATGTTACACCTTTGTCCATCAGAACTGTACTACTGATCACTAGTATTCTCATCATATTGCAGTTTTGTGGTAAATTATCTTGGTGATGTTGTGGGCAAAAGGCTGTGGACTCAGGCACGGATCCACACCAGTTTTTCACTGTTTTAAGGAAATTGGTCACATTTTTCATAATGAGTAATTATATATTTTGAATAATAAAAAAACTTTCCAAGATGAAATCCTGTCTGAATGACTTGGAAACCCTGGAAAGGGGACTTTAGGCAGTAAAAATCCAAAAAATTTGCTGAGGGAGCCCGCCCCTGGACCCGGCTTGAAGTTTGTGCCCTTGGCACTCATTTGGGAAAATCAGTTGGTATTTATCCTAGATCTGCGCCTAGGACAGTCCGCACTATCATCATCTTTACTATTATCAACTCACACGTAGAACTGGACCATTTTGTGAAAGGTTTTAACCCAGGAGTCATTTCATAAGTAGGTTGAGCACATCCAGATGAACATAGTCCTCAATACGACTTTTGTTGACAGTGACTTACATTTCAACAACCTGTGCTGAGTCAAAGTGAAGATGAAGATGACTGCAGCACAGTCGTCAAAACGTCAGTCACTGTCGACAACAGTCCTATTCAGGACTATGTTCACTTGGGTGATCATGCTTAACCTACTTATAACTCCATTTTCTTTGATCTTTTCTTTTTTCAGACAAGGTCATGCTGCTGCAGTTGTGGAGAAGAAAGTGTACATTTTTGGAGGCAGCAGTGGAAGTGGTTTTGGTGGGCAGCACAGTGACTCCACTAGTGATCCAATTTACTTGAATGATCTGTTCCTTCTTAAGGGTATGCAAAGATTGTATAGAAACCTTAAATGCTAGAAATCCTTGCCTACTGTCTTCTATTTCAGTAGTCAACTTTAAAAACTCATTCTTAAGGTACAGTGCTAGAAAAAACTTTGATAGAAAAATATTAGTTTAGGTATTTTTTGTCAATTTGAAGGCCTATAAATATATTTTTTCTGATTAGAACATTATAATTACCGGTACATATACATCTTCTTGTTGAGTTCATCGTATGTTGAATAGCAAAGTAGTGTTTAAGTGTTGGTAAACCTCCGGCAGTAAGCCTTTGAAATCTTTAACAATGTAAAGCTGTTGGCTTAACCCTTGGATAGAGAATTGTTTATCCAGTGGAGAGCATTGTCCACCTTTTGAACAACTAGGGCCTTATAAAGATCTGATATCTAACTGATATTTGTATTATAATTATTCTTAGTTGGTGTACAGGTGACATGGGAAAGATTACAACAGCTTGGAGACATTCCTTGTGCTCGGGATGGACACACCCTGAGGTCTGTCAAAGCCGGATTGCCATTTTTATTAATCATTACTTCCATTGGTATTTGAATACTACATCTCCCTTGTCACATCATGAAATGTAGGCCCCAGTTAGGTTCTTTATTAGAGTATTAAACTGTATTTTTATTTTTGTTTTTAATCCATATACAATGATTAATCTTAATGTTTTGGCTCAATTTGTTTTTCTTGGTTTAAAAACCAGAAGGTTTGAAAAGCAATTAAACTGGAGAAAATTTGAACCACAACAAATATTCATACTGTCCAAGCTATTTATTTGTGGAAACTGATTATTATTTGACTTCTTTTAACTCTCCCCAGTGCTTTGGGTTCTGTACTTTATTTATTTGGAGGCTCAAATTACCCAGAATCAGAAGAGTGTTTGGAAGGATTATATGCTTATGACATAGGTACATGTAAAACTTGGTTGTAATACTTTAAAATTCTTAAGGCACTGATGTCTGTATTCCTACAGAGGTTGAATCTAACAATCTCACTTTGCACTTTTCAAAGTGGATAGAAGTTTACGACCTTCAGGAGTCATCTCTCTAATACTTAGAGTTTCTCTCTTTGTTTGGTCAGTTTTACCATACTGGTAACCATGACAACAGTGTATCTTAACCTTTTAAGTCCCAATAGTGACCATCAACAATATTTTCCTAACGATATCCATCATACATTGTCAAGACATAAAGTTATGGTTATTAATAATTATCAATAAAATGATCATCTAAGGGAAAAATTAATGCTTTGATCTTTGAACAAATTCTCTTAACTAATTGTTAAAGGAAATGAATGGAGATCAGTTTGGAGACTTTGCATGTGGATATCGGGGTTTGAAGGGTTAAAAACACCCATTATTCTAGCATTGACCTATTTGTAAGTACTGTACATGTATCAGGGTTTTCAGTACGATTTCAAGTTGCCAGACAGAGAAAAAAAGTTCTTTATGTTCCAAAGTAGGGGGTTTGTGTGCCCCCTTAAAGGAGCCATGGGGAAATCCCTTGCCCCCAGCTCTTAGTGACAGTTCATTGTATTATTAGTGTAATAAGAGTACTCTTAAAATCAAAGTGAAATACTTTAAATTGCAAAGATGGAAAAAAGCTAGTGTTACTATCCTGGTTATAATCTCTGTCTCATGTCCAAGTTTTCGGTAATGCTAACGTGTACATGTAGAAGGTATTATTCAATAGATACCACATCTACAGTATAATAAGCTTCTTGGGCTGCATAATTTTTTGTACTTGGCATCAGCTAATAGTTAGACAAGACACCACAACAAGAGAAGACAAGAACTTTATTTTATACCACACACAGAAAAGGTGTATCAGGATCTGGAGTTCGGGAGTTCAAGCTTTGCCCTTCATGTTGTTTCCTTAGACAAGGAACTTTACTCCACTTTGTCTCTTTTCACCCAGGTGTATAAATAGGGATCCGCAACATGCTGCTGGGGGCGGGGGGTAACCCTGGGATGGACTAGCATCCCATCCAGTCCCATCCCATCCCATCCCATCCACTCTGATGCATGCTTCGTGTATGCTAAGGAGATCAGGATAAGCTCCGGCCGTTTGGGCCTTATCTTTTTAACCTTTTACACACCAAAAAAAATGGGAGGAAAAAAGACAATACTACTTATGTATGTTATAAAGCCACCTAAAAAATCACTTAAAGCTAATCAAGCTTGGAGGCATCATAGACTATTTCAAAATACACTGTGTCATATTTTGTGTTATAAAAGAGGAGGCATACGTGTAAAATATTATTACAGTCAAGTTAAAAAAAAAAACAAAAAGAAATAAACAAAAACCCGCATTGTAAAATGAACAAAAATCTGACTCAAATAGATGATGAAACAGTAAAACAAATCATTCAAAATGGTAGAGGGGCAGAAAAGGACAAACACACCCTCTTCATGTAGGTTGTTGGAGGTAAGTCGGCACTAATAAAAATACGTCTGCCCCCATGACATCCACTGTAGTCCTAACTTGCATATGTTACAGGTCAAAATTAAATTCGGGTTACAGTTTTTTAACCTAGATTGATTTTCTATTTCCTTTCTCTCCTAGCTCTAATCCATGAATACTTAGGGCTAGGAGACTAAGGTAATTGAGAATCAACCTAGGTTAAAACATTTAAGCCCGAATTTAATTTCGATCTGTAAGACATATAATTGTGAACTTGTGCTTTGTGAGTGAACCATATACTGATACTTTTTCAGGAACACTGTCCTGGGAATTATGTCCCACCCAAGGTCGTCAGCCAAAAGTCTTAGGCCATTCCACCGCTGTAGTGGGAGACACTTTGTATATATTTGGAGGAATACATCATGGAATTGCTTCAGATGCTCTTTATATACTAAATACAGGTAAGTTGTTTCTAACTTAAAATACAGCTATACTTACACAATAACGGTATATTATGTTACAGGTCAAATTTGATGACAGGTGAAATGTTTGCAATGTTATAGGTTGATCTCAAGTTTCCTTTGTCTCTTAGGGTTTGTAGACAAAGGAAATTGAGAATCAACATACGGTACCGCTCAAAAGAAATTTACCAGTCACGTGTCGTTTCCTGCGCACTACGCGATTCTCGTAGCACGCAACGAGAATCACGTAAAGAAGGATTTTGTTGATGGGTAAAGTTTCTAAGTAATTACATGCACTTCAGTACAGAGTTGACCTAAAACAGTAGCCCTAGTGACTTATAGCTGTACATGTAGCTCCTTTAAGAGGCTATTTTTCATTGGGGCACTGTTTTGATTCATCTGCCAAGAATTAGATACATGTAAATAAATAAATAAATAAATAAATAAAAGATTTAAATAATTTTCTGTTTTGTTGCAGGGAATTTGACATGGACTCCTCTCAAGGCCTCTGGAAAACCCCCTCCTGCCAGGTACACAAATGACTAGTGTTAGTTAGACAAAGATTTTATTTTCCTGTTTGTCTAACTACATAAAGATCACTGTTGATATGGTATCAGAATGTGACAAAAACAATACAATGTAAGTAGCCATTGAAACAACGTCAGAACAGGAGACAGTCTCTCTTAACACATTTTAGCGTGTTTCGTTGCGGGCGACGAGAGGCGCCCGCAGTCCTAATCTCCATGTTGTTATTACGCATGCACCGCATGTATTTTGCCAGCTTCGTTTGGACTTGCACTAAAAATGAATGGAATGCACCGAACGCTAATGTGGTCACGCGCGTTTGGACCTCCTATCCCTCGTAATTTAATCACGCGTGTTTTGACCATCTATCACGTGAAACTTACGCAAAGCACAGCGTTTGCGCAAAGCGTTTTGACCTTCGATTGATGTCGCCCGCACTCCGTAACCTTTAGTTATTACTAGTAATAATATTAATATAATGATAAAATGTTTTGTAGGTGTGATCATGCATGTACAGTGATTGGTGAAAAGTTTTACATCATGGGCGGCAACGGTGGAGAAAAGTTGTGGTACAATGACTTACATGTCTTTGACACGGGTGAGCAAGTCAAATTGCCCCAAGCCTCTGTTTCAAAGCGAGGCTAAGTGTGAAGCCACTAATAAAACTGCAAATAAAACGCATTTTCACATGAAAGATTTTGCACCTAGCTTCTTTTTGAAAGTGAGAGTTTTTAGAACTCGGAATTGGTCTATTGAAAATACTCAGTTTACCTTCTCATGAACATCTACATATCAAGCACTAGACTACTTGGTTTTACCGCATGCCACGCCGGACGTAGGTAGCCTGCTTTGCAGATGGACTTGTCACTCAAGGAGGCTAGATTTAGTTAGTGGATGATAAATTACATACATACCTTTTTTAGCAACAATCATTATTTACAAGTATTACATTTAACCAATTACAACACTCGACATAGTACCAATTACAATCCTGAACTAATTACTAATTATAATACTTTTTATTACAAAATTATCTTAAAGCTGGTTCCTTAAGAGACGTTTCGAAATGTGAACAGATTGGCTTAATTTAAGAGAAGGTTCTGAATTAACGTTTGTGTTACTTTGCAGTAACCTTGAGATGGGAAGCGGTGAATGTTCTGGGTCACTTGCCCCATGCACGGAGCTTACATACCATATGTGCCCACCACGGCAAGGTATATTTGTGTTTCTACTGAAAAAATACTTTTTACTAAGAACATTATTTATTTAAAATATTTTTATGTTTCTGATTGGCGTAAATTCCCCTCCCCGCGACTAATTCGCCAGTTTAATCTATGGCGATTGCTCCTACTCATTTACTTTGTCAAATGCAAGCGAACTCTTTTTTAGCCGAATTCCTAAGAACCATATTCAAGTCCAGAAAGAAAAAGAAAATTTGGCCGTCGCTTGTTTACATCCTCCAAGAAACGTGAAATTAGGCATTTTTCCCGTCGTAGACCCAGGGGCGGTCAGTCGGGTGGGAATAGACAGCGGCGAAAGTTTTCAGGAACGGACGAGAGAGCCCCTCGGATGCTACTGTCATCGAAGCAGTTCCACGACTCATTCGAATGTTTGTCTCTGAATCGGAGGTCAGCAAAACAAAACAAAACAAAACGAAAGGTAAGATTTCCGTATAACCCCATACATTTATTATGCATACATGTTTCGACTCTTTTCATATTAACGCTATTTGTGGGAAAAAGTATGAAATTGCAGGGCTCGAAATTGCGACTCACTGGTCGCCAATGCGACCAAAAATTGAGCACTGGCGACTAAATTTTCAGAACTGGTCGCCAGCTGGCGACTCGCGTTTTGTCCGATGACTAAAGAAAACCACGACACAACTTTTGTTTTTAAATCTTTATATTTGGAAATCAATCGGATATGGTAGCTAGTATACAACTCACCTTTCCGTCCCCAGTAAAATAATGTCTGAATATTACAAGATAATCGACACGTCGATACTGCGTTCAGGGCGCGCCATATTGTTTCAGCGGCTTCTTCCGAAACTGGGATCGCAGGCGCACTTCAACAACAAAAATGGTGGCAGATACGGTGTCTCCGTAACTCCCGCAACATTTTAGGTTTTATTTTCCTAAAACGTTCTGTCTAAAAGGAAACGAAGACCCAAAAACTGCACTAAGCCCATTTTTGTTTCCTCCCGGTCGGAGACTGGTACGAGCAATGTGGTTGCGTAGAGGCCTGGGCCAAGCATGGCGTTGTTTGTCGGCAGCGAAAGGCGTTGAGGAAAGCAAGTCGAAAATAAAGAACGGCATTTCGTAGAAGTAGCAAAGGGCAAATACACAAGGACCCGTGTTTGTCTCAGAATGAAAACCACGGACTTAAAACGTTTTATGCTTCGCTTCATTTAAAATGACTATGGAGACAACCATCACCTTCGGACCAGAGACATATCACCTGAGAACAACGGTAGCTTTATAACTAAGTGTTACTCGTGTTGTTTCTAATTGTTTTCGCTCTTCAGTTGTGACTTTTCTTGCATGCAAAGTAACGTATAAAATCGTGTTCTTGTGTAAGTTATATATAAAATAAGTTGGCGACCAAAATTTACGATCTGGCGACCAAAATTTTTCCGTTAGTCGCCAGCTGGCTCCCGAACAAAAAAGTTAATTTCGAGCCCTGAATTGTTGCATGCATATTAAATGTATGGGGTTAAATGGACGATTGACGATCCAAACTCGTTTAGACGAACTTAACTCACTAAATTTAGTTCGTCTCATGAAAAGTTGACGTTTGGCTTAGCCTTGATTCAACGACGCGACGGCAACGAAATCGTAGTCAAAAAAAGAGAATTTTGGTTCCTCCAGTCTTATCGCAAGTGTTCCTTCCCGCTTATTTTCTCAAATGTAGGCGAACCCTCCTGAAGTTGAATCCCAAGGAACCACATCCAAGTTCAGAAAGAAAGATAAATTTCGTCGTTGCTTGTTTACGTTCTCCATCAAAACGCGAAATTAGGATATTTCCCGCCCTAGTCGTGCAAAAAAGGCAAAGAAATGTACAAAAAATTGTGATGCACGTGCAAAGTTGTTGTTTTGCTTATTAGACCTATTTTTAGACGTTCTCGTTGCAATCGCGTGGTTGGATCTAAAACTCCGTAATCTTTTGCTTTGCTCTTGTGACTGACTTTCTTCTTGCTTTTACCGTTTTCTGTTGCTGTAGCTCCCCATTCACTATACTGTGAGTAAACTAGGATCATGGTAGCCTGCGAGCAAGCTCTCCGGGGCTTTCTGGCGGCGGGACGGAGAAGGGAAGGGGAGCTTGCAACTACGTCTCTGGAATTTGAATATCTGCATCGAAAAGATTGATGCGAAATGCTGATTGGCGGAGATGACATTAGTAATGACGTCATTACCCTTGGGGCGTGCTTTCACGTGCCTTTAAATGTTTGTTTGCATTCTCGCTCGTTTCCGCTTCGCGCTGATTGGCGGAAATTGGACAGCTCAGTCGACGGGGAACCACAGGGGAATTGGAAGCAAAATTCAAATTCTAGAGACGTAGTTACAAGTTCTCCTTCCTTCTCCCGCTCCACCGACAGAGCGCTCCGGAGAACTTTCTCGCAGGCAAGGATCATGGTTATTGTTAGGGCTCACTTTTTGAATACTTTTTGGGTTTATTCGCAAGGATATTTACTTATTTGGTGGATCAAATGATAAAGCAAAGGTTCCAACGCCATTCGAAGATGTATACAAGTTGAGCATGTGTAAGTAGTCATGCAAATTATAATTATTTGAGTGGGAATGTTGTTACTAGTTTGCAGCACTCTCTGCTGTAAGATTGTAGTAGATGTAGTGTACGCATTGTGGCTGAATTGTATGTGGTTGAAATAGAGCGATTTTTGTATGACCTTGAAATGAAAACGCGCGAGCAAAACAGAAACAACAAACGAACGTAAATAGAGTGATTTGATTAGTTTATTGAACGGATAGAAACGCGCGTGGCTTTTGGTTGGTTAAGCGAACGCTCGGATAAAAAAAAAAACTTCATGCCCGAGAATTTTCCAGATATCAATCGATGCTTCGCTTTGACTTCATACTGCAACACGACTGGCCACTGGAACAATACCCTCTCCATATTAGGGTTTTCTTTGGCGGGAAAACGAAGAGTCCATGTTTTCATCTTTTCATCCATTGGCTGGTAAAACAAATGAAGACCACTTGCCGAAACCATTTTTAAGATCATACGAAAATCACTCCAATAGAAATGAGTTACCTTTGTTTCAATTGCGCTTACTGTCGATTCGCAGACAAAGGAGTTGTTGTAAGCACAAGCCTTAGAGATTTTTATCATCAACTCAATTCGCTTTCTTTTTGTAGCTAAATTGAAATGGAAGAAACTTCAGTGTTCTGGTAGCGGACCGGAAAGAAGACTGGGCCACATTGCAGTATTAGTCTGTGGACAGGTAGTTATTGACCAGCCCCCCCCCCCCCCCCCCTCGCCCCCACCCCTGTTATTGATGTTATTGACGTTCTCTAGAATCTTAGTTCCCGTATGTATGGAGAAAAGCTGTCAAGGGTAACTCTCCCACCCCTCCCCGAGTCAACACAAGCGTCTGAAACGTTAACCCCTTTGCCTTCCCTTTGCCTGGCCAAAATCGCCCGCGCATGCTCTGAACAGGGAGCTTAAGCGAAGACGTTTTTGAGTGACTCACGTCAACCGGAAGTGAGGCCTTCTCCATTTTTATATGCCTTGATGCTAACAAATTTGTATTGCTAAGTTTCTTTTCTCTTATAAAGACGATTTACCCGAGAATTTGAACCAAACCACTGCCCAATGATGCAAAAGTCCACTTCCGGTTGACGTCCGTCACTCAAAAACGCTGTTGCTCAGTCTCCCTATTATCTCGCCTTGACCGAATTGACCCGGCTAGGCGAGCCAAAGTGTTTACACGGCTACGAGGGTGACCCTACCATCGAAAAGGGTGAATTGGCTAGGCGGGTCACACTTCTAGCCGAGTCAATCTTTTGTTTTTCATGTGAACGGCTCGCAAAGTGTTGTAAGGAAATGTGGGAAATCAAAAGTTGGCTCGCTCAGGGTTGCTTGAGTAGGCGGCTGACCCACCTCTAAGTCTATTATCCATGGTATTGAGAAAATCTATTGAGATTCTAATGGTCTCCTATCCGTTTATTTAAAGGTGACTCGACCCAGTTTTTTTTTCGGGGGGGGGGGGGGGGGTACTATCCTACTTTGAAGCTTTCTGGTATCCCCACCTTTACTTTTATCGTAAGTCTAAGACAAAGAATGGATAACGTATAGATCAATCTACAATATAACATAAAATTTTTGGCGATCGGAGTAAATGTCACGTGGTTATAATGCCACGCCCCTTTGAGGTCGGAGTCGATAATCTGCTGTTGCCGGCATTTTTTCGCGAAAATCTCTCGGCTACACATAGGGCGCATTAGTGCCTTGCGCTGAACAAAGTTTCACCAAAATCGTAAAGACTCAATTCGAGAAATTCAGGGGTTTCCAAATTTAGGTCATAATTTCTGCGAAAATGATAAGCAAACTTTACACTATTATATCTAATAAACTATGAGACTGATCCCTTTATTTTGGGGATCGTTATAACAGATGGGTCCTTGCAAGTCAACAAAAAGCTTTAGGGCCTTGTAAATGCGCGCGATTTCGAGCAAAGCAAACATATAGACATTATAGTTTTAGCTATTTGTTGACGTTTGTCAGCGTTTAAGAGTCCTTCTCACGAAAAAAGCATTTTCTTAAAAATTCGTAGTTTTTTTTTCTTCAAATTTTTTCAGGGCCACAATTGATTAACTAACTACCCGGATTCTGAATGTCATGGTCATTGAAAAACTGTGACATTATCTTCTATAAGCCCAAACTTGAGTAAACATTGAAGACTTTTAGCGTTTTGGCTGAGTTTGTGCTTTGGGAGTTGTCTATTGTTTCTAGTCTGTCATTATACGGTATTCTTGTTCAGCACGCGTGCAATGACCACGCTTGGCTGACTTCCGAATGCTCACCGAGATATGGTAATTAGTATGAAAAAATAGAAGGGATTCCCGTCACGTAACGTCTCCAGCCAGCTGAGTGTACATCATGCCGAGAATTAAAAACTCTAAAAAGAAAATGGCCGGGGTGTTGAATGCTATTCGGGAGAGAAAAGAGGTTCACGGAGAAGAGATAGTGCTTCAGGTTCGTAAGTGTCCATTATTTGAAGAGTTATTTGAACATTATTGAGCTTGATGTAAATATCATTGATTCATGATAGGACGTCCTGATATTGCGGACTTTGTATTTCACCATCAGGAGAGTCCCCCAGAGAGTGCAGCAATAGAGAGTAGTGAGATAAAACGAAAGAAGAGGAGACAATATGAGGAAAAATATGAAAAGATGAGAGCCAGTAAACTAGCTGCAACAGAAAAACGATGCAAGGCGTCAGTTTCATCGCCCACGAGACCTATTTTACGTTCGGACCCACCGTATAAGAAAATAGGGAACGCTAGCCAAGAATATATTTTCAACCTGGAAATGCTTATGGAAGCGCTTGAGAAATGTCAATACTGTGATAAGGGGCCGTTAGGACTAGCCAACAGTTGCCAAGACGTGCGACCGGAAGGACCGCTACCCATTTTAAAAGTAAAATGCAGTAATTGTTGCTCCGTCAACAGTATCCGCCCTGCCGAGAGCCACCGAACTGGCAAACGGGGTCAGCGACTCTTGACATAAATTCCAGAACAGGTCTCGGGGCCTTGCATACCGGAATCGGCCATTCACAGTACTCTGGTTTGATGTCTGCCCTTGGTCTTCTTGGTCCTCACTGACTTCGCGAAACTTCAAGAAACGAGAACGAGAAGCTGGAAGTGCCATGGAGAGTGTGGCCAAGCGGTCGTGTGCCGCGTTTACGGAGATGGAAAGGGACCTCTCGGAGAATGACGGTCAAGGGGAAGGGCCAGTGGCAGTGGGCGTGTCCTACGACATGGGATGGAGAAAGCGTGGCAAGAGCTATGATTCCTCATCCGGAGTGGGGACTGCAGTGAGGCTAAAGACGGGAAAAGTGATCAGCTATGCCACGCGGAATACCTTATACCGAGTGTGTCAAGAGGCTGTTGCTAGCAACAGGGAGCCCACCGTGCACGACTGCCGTCGTAATCACGAAGGCTCATCCAAAAGTATGGAGGCCAACGTTGCAGTGCAGCTATTTGGTGATGCAGTCGAAGGTGGCGTACGTTACTCGACGTATGTTGGTGATGATGATAGCACACCAGAGAATTGGTTGCAGTCATTGGTAGCCTATGACATAGAAAAATGGAGCGACATCAATCACGCAAGCCGCACGTTGGGTTCCAGACTGTATGCTGTCAAGTCCAAAGTGAAGAGTCTCAGCCCAGCAGTTATTGGATATATCCAAAGATGCTTCACGTATTGCATAAGACAGAACAAGGGAAAGGAGTCATCCTTGTTGAAGGGGCTGAAGTCGATAGTGCCATATGCGTTCGGAGAACACACTCTTTGCAAAGAATGGTGTACATACAAGCATGACCCAGAAAACTACAGTCATGGCGACCTTCCTGGTGGAAGAGATCTTCAGGTAAATTCACAATTTGTCAATCTCGGATGGAACGCTGCTACCTGTTACCAGGAGCGAGGGGAGTTCGCGTTGGTTTTCGTACATTCTACACTTTTCAAGACAACAGCACTATAGCAAGAGAATAGTAGATGAGCTCTACAAAAGATACGTTACCGGTATATAGCGTGGGATGGCCCATAAAAGTTCCACTGAACATCTATCATGGATTAGATAGCGAGTACAGGAGCCGATTAGATTTCAATAATGCTTGTCGAAAGGCATGCTTTGCGGTCGAGATGCTTTAACTCACAAAATGTGAAAATTGCACTAGAATAAATCTTTGAATAATTAGAGAAACTATACTTAGCAAACGTCGCGCAATATTGTTAGATAAAGGCAATTCACCAAAATATGTCCGTATGATACGAAAATCAAAACCTCGGCCGCAAAGCATCTTGGTCGACAGGCATTCTTGCTTTTTTCAAAGTGTTTTGGTGTCGCTTGGATAATGGAAAATTGTGTCATTCTAGGAAAAGACGATCTGCGAGCTAGTATGGAGGATGCTATGAAACCTTTTCTCACTGAAGAGGCAGCCAAAAAGCTTGCTCCATGTGGGTCCAGCCAGCGAAACGAATTCGTCAACAGTTTGATTGGTACGAAAGTACCAAAAATTCGTCACTACGGTGGATCTGAGAGTAGTGATTTCCGCACGGCGGCAGCAATAGACCTTTTTACTGATACGGCGGCCATATTGAATTAATTCGATTTAAGGAGTATTATAGGATGCCCAGGGGGCATGAGCACATGTTGTTTGTATTTTTAAGCGCTTTTCGGGACATTTTTTCTTGACGTTTTCTTAGAATAAGATTGTAATGGGAGAGAAGATCCTTGTGCCGTGTTTGGATGTAATAATGATCGCCTTTTTCTTGTTTAGTATTAGAAATATGGTCTTTCACTGTATATTTCTCGGGAAAAAGGCAATCATTATTACATCCAAACACGGCACAAGGATCTTTTTTCCCATTACAATCTTAATTCTAAAAAAATTTTAGGAAAAAATGTCCCGAAAAGCGCTTAAAAATACAAACGAAATGTGCTCATGCCCCCTGGGCATCCTATAATACTCCTTAAATCGAATTAATTCAATATGGCCGGCGTATCAGTAAAAAGGTCTATTAGGGTATGGATATGTTAACCAGGCAGCGCAACTAATGGGTGTAGCAGGCAATGCTGTGACTGAAAAGCACACCAAGGTGATTGACAAGAAGAAAGATAGAAACTGTCCAAGGCAGTCAACCAAGGCGTTTAAGCGAGCTAGGAGAAGTGCGAAGAAAAAGAAAACCCAAAAGACCCGATCATTGGAACTTAACGAGGGCGTGACCTATGAGAGCGGTGTAGGACTAACACAAAGTGAGGCTGACAGATTGACAATCACGAATGGTACTTTGAGTGATGTACGATCGACTATTACGGACAAGGAATTCGATGACTATGTGAGCATAGCGAGCCTGCAAGAGAGTACAGAAAATGAGGTACTTATAGCGGCTATACCCTTTATCGAATTTATCCATAGGTATCACCAGGACTTTTCAAAGGGGTAATAAATTTTGATTTGTTGTCCCTTATAGACTTCCGATGCTCAAAAACTCCAAAATAAAGCGCAGGCACTTGAAATACACATGGTTATACTCCTTTGGGGAGGGGATGTGGGTGCTCGCCCGAAACCCCGTCGTTGACGCCCGATGTTGAATCTATAATTCTTTCACTGTTATATGTTTTCAGGAGGAGACGGGGACACCGAATGGCCCTTTTGTGCTTGCTATATGTGATACAGAAACAACGGGGCTTGGCATGGAGTGCGAGATAATTCAACTGTCGTGCTTAGTTCAGGGGAAGGCGCCGTTTAACCAGTATCTGCTTCCAGACAAGAAAATGATATCGGAAAGTGCGACCAAGATTCACGGAGTGTCTGTAAGATATCAAAATGGGGCGAAGTAATTGCACAAAAATGGTAACCAGTTGCCAGCTGTGTCACAAGCTCAGGGATTGGGGAATTTTCTTAGCTTCATAAAAGAGGTTGGAAGTGAGACGCAGGTTGTTCTTGTTGCCCACAACGGTAATCGGTTCGACTTCCCCATTTTGCTACGTTCGATGAAAGAACAGGGTCTACTTGGGCAGTTTCTAGAGTGCAGGCCGATGCTTTTGGATTCACTAGAAGTAATCACAGAAGAAAAAAAGGCGCGGAGAAGTCATCTAAAGGAGTGCAAGGGGAAATCTCTTGCTACAATGTACGAGAAATTGTTCGGCGAGCAATTTAACGCCCATGATTCCCTAGAGGACGTGGTTGCACTCGGAAGAGTCCTACACAGTAACAAGTTGCAACAGACTCTGGAAGGGATGGTGGCGTTGGCTAGGCAAGCAAATACTTTTTGTGAAGACATGGCTATGAAAGCTGTTGCCAAAGGAAGAAAGTCTACCCTAAACAGGCTGGGCATTTCCGATGTCATGAAGGACAAAATAAGCAAGGCCGGCCTAGACATGAACACCCTCAGCAGTTTGTATAATGCAGGAGGTTCAAGAGCCTTGCTAACAATTTTAGCATTACCTCCAAGCAAAACGAGCTCGAAACCAAGAGTCACAAAAAAACTGACAGTTCTTACAAGGCTAGTTAATTTTTTCGCTACCAGATAAAAAGATAAGTAATGAGTTGGTTTAATTATTGGCTTGCATTAAACCCATGTAAAATCATATTTTTTAATAGTAAGTAGATTTAGTGTGTAGCATTTCTTGATTTTATTTTGTTGCAAAGGCACAAGACGCACAAGAATTGATTAAAAATCATGAGTTAAACCTCTATGTATCACGCGATCGCCTGTCTCAGGCCGTACCAAAATTACCATATCTCGGTGAGCATTCGGAAGTCAGCCAAGCGTGGTCATTGCACGCGTGCTGAACAAGAATGCTGTATAATGACAGACTAGAAGCAATAGACAACTCCCAAAGCACAAACTCAGCCAAAACGCTAAAAGTCTCCAATGTTTACTCAAGTTTGGGCTAATAGAAGATAATGTCACAGTTTTTCAATGACCATGAAATTCAGAGTCCGAGTAGTTAGTTAATCAATTGTGGCCCTAAAAAAATTTGAAGGAAAAAAACTACGAATTTTTAAGAAAATGCTTTTTTCGTGAGAAGGACTCTGACAAACGTCAACAAATAGCTAAAACTATGTCTATATGTTTGCTTTGCTCATAATTGCGCGCATTTACAAGGCCCTAAAGCTTTTTGCTGACTTGCAAGGACCCATCTGTTATAACGATCCCCAAAATAAAGGGATCAGTCTCATAGTTTCATAGATATAATCGTGTAAAGTTTGCTTATCATTTTTGCATAAATTACTACCTAAATTTGGAAACCTCTGAATTTCTCGAATTGGGTCTTTGCGATTTTGGTGAAACTTTGTTCAGCGCAAGGCACTAATGCGCCCTATGTGTAGCCGAGAGATTTTCCCGAAAAATGCCGGCAACAGCAGATTTTCGACTCCGACCTGAAAGGGGCGTGGCATTATAACCACGTGACATTTACTCCGATCGCCAAAAATTTTATGTTATATTGTAGATTGATCTATAAGTTATCCATTCTATGTCTTAGACTTACGATAAAAGTAAAGGTGGGGATACCAGAAAGCTTCAAAGTAGGATGGTACCCCCCCCAAAAAAACTGGATCGAGTCACCTTAAAATAAAGGGAAAGGAGACCATTAGAATCTCGATAGATTTTCTCAATACCATGGATAATAGACTTGGAGGTGGGTCAGTCGCCTATCCAAGCAACCCTGAGCGAGCCGACCTTAACTCGAGTCACCTCAACTCCTCCCGTTGTAGCGTCTTACGTGTGGTCTTCTGCCAGTGGTCCCAGGCCCCGGGTGTAACGCAACCTAATTCCCAGCGTTCTTTCCTACTCTTCCGCGAGGGAGAGAGAATTCGGAGAGAACCCTGGGAAGGGGGTTGGGTGCAACGTGGATGCCAGGTGGCTTCGGTTTAAAAGCTACAAAGTTTTCGTAAAACGAGCGTGGAAATGGACAGGGAAATCGTTATTTGACAGACCGAAATTTCAGGTGAACTTTAATTGTTTCTTTCAGCTCATAATCTTTGGTGGAATGAATGATCAGAAGGATTTTAATGACGTGTGTATTCTGCAAACGCGTTCCGCCTTGAAACACCTTCCTACTGAAATGGCAGGTAACTAACTCATTTACTGTGATTTAAAAGTGTAATATCACTGTTGGCGCGATGTACTAATAAAACTTCACAGACTCACTGATTGTTTATTGCGGGGATAAAGCAAATGAACTGGGAACGAGGTCTTTCATTGGTTTCCCAAAACCTTAAGAGTCCTTGAGATCACAGGACGAGGACGATAAAAATGGACACCCCGGAAAGCTTCATTTCACTTTTTTGACGACGGCTACCACGTTTTCCCGCCAAATGTCGCTAATTCACGTAGCGCACCTTTATCTAATACAGCTTCTTTGTTAATGGCGACATAGGTTATGCTCAAAGTTAAGGAGTATTGATCCTGAAAAACCCTAGCGAGTCACCTTAAGAGACGTTTTCCATGCTGTCGTCGTCGTCGTTGAAAAAGCTCGTTAACCTGATGAGGAAAACGTGTCACGTAACGTAACGTGTTACGTTACCGATTGTGAACGGTCAGAAACGGTGCGAAAATGTTACGCGGAGCTTTCAATGAGTTTTCGTTGACATCATAAACGAGTTAAGGCCTTAGAAGATAATCTTAATTATTTCAGGTGATGACAGAATTTAATCATTCATTAATAAATCAGTTAATTCAATTATCTCTTTTTTATTTTTTGCCACCTTGTCAAGTTACAATACAATAATAAATTACAAACGTTTTATGACGTCATGTGACGTTACTTAGTTTACTGAGCCTTCGCTTCCGATTCTAGTCATTGCTTTGTGTTTTGAGGAATTAAGCGATTTATCTGACTGTAACGAAGGTATAGCAAAATAATTAAGATTCTGCAGATGATTCATGGGTAGTTGTCGACAACGACGTTCCTTCTTATTTTCCGCCATCTTGTAAATACTTCTACCCTCTTGCAAACCTTGGCCTCGTGATAGGGCGGACATTTTTGGTGGCAACTTCGCATGATTCGCAGGGTTTTTGACAGCTTCAAATTTCGAAAACTTATTTTACAACGAAATCCACTGACTTTAAAAAAGTTTCGCCGGACCAGAAATCAAAACGTCGCACTTGCGCAGAAGCGTGTCATATTCCCTTTAAGACTTAAAAATGACAATAAAATCGTGGCTTATGCACTTAAAGTTTCAATGCATTTCCTTCCTGTATTTCCTTAATAAGACCTAGGCCAAACGTCGAACTTTTCACGAGACGAACCAAACTTAGGCTAAGGACAAACGTCGAACGTCTGAAGATCATCTCCGGCACAAACGTCGATCTTCACATGCGACGAACTAAAGTAATGAGTTAAAAAAAAAAAAGGAAGATAATGTATATTTAGCTTCGTTTGGGAGAAAATTTTTTGAAATTCAGTTGATGGAATTACTTTTGTTGGATAAACTTTTAATTCCAGGAGCAAACCTTAGAGATTAAGTGCTGAAATCTTGTGTTTTGATCATTTAAGTAAGACTTGCGTTTCCGCGGTTACACATGATATTATTTTGTTATTGTTGCTGTTTGCTTGTTTCTCTTTTTTGCCTTGTATTTGTTGTTGTGTTTTTGTGAGTCTTTTACAAAATGAAGTCGACTATTTGTTGTTAATTTGTAGTGCAGCGTATGTCAACCCTTATGAAAATAAATTTTAAAAAGACCGTGAGATAAATCTTAAAAGTGGTGGGAAATTCCTTGATTTATCTTGCACAAGAATATGGAAATAAATCAGTTTGCCAAAAAAAAAAAAACCACACACACAGGCCTGCTATATACTCATAATTCTCTGAGCGTCAATAATTTTTGCAGTTAAGGACTTCACTTCGCAAGGTCAATTGGTAACGGCTGTCGGCTAGCCCAGTACTGATTATCTCTGGGTCACTTCCCGTGACATGAAGTGACAAAGATAGCTAGGACTGAACTATTTGCAGTGCAAATAGGTGGGGAGGGAGGGTTACTCCGGTTTGTAAGTGACAGGGATAACCAAAGGATTTTTTTGGGTTTGGAAAATTTTGGCAAGTACTTGTTTATTTAAGTAGGGATTTTTTTGGCTATTCCAAAACTAATATTTTGTATTTTCCGTGTTATATCATTTAATGCTTTCTGGAAATTTTTATGGCTCGGAAATTCGGCATGGGACTTTTTGGCGTTAAATTTTGATCTAAGAATTTTTTTGGTTTTTGTTTGAATCCCAAGGGATTTTTTGTGGGTTTTGATTTTTGCCCCCATTCGATCATCCCTGTCACTTGAAATCTAGCGTAGCCCCCCTGGGGTGGAAACCACCGCTTAGAATCGTTTATTCAACACTCTGACAAATGTTCGCTGAACTTCAGTTCCATCAGTTTGTCTACATACACCCTGCCTCCTCATTGGACAAAAGCCTCTTGTTGGATAAGCTTCTTGCCGTCCCTGTCGGCGGTTTTTTCTCGCCAGATTACTCTCTTTGCTTTGTTCGTTTCTTTTGGGCTCTTGACAGGATGTTGCTGTTTCTTGAACGGCTGGTGGTCTTGTTTCTGATCGGCTTAGGTCAAGGGTTTGCTGTATGGGTGGAAGTCTTGTATAACTCCTTAATGTGCTTGATGCTTGCTCTGTCGGCTGCGATCTTGTTTTTGTAGGTGGTTTTGCGGCTGCTTGTGGGGTCGGTACCCATCCGGGCTGTCTCAACGTTTGTTGAATCGGCACTAACTTTGTTTTCCTTACGCCTTGTCCCGAACATTGCTGAATGGGAACCCATGTGGTTTCTTTTGCAGGTTCTCCTGGGCTCTGTTGAATGTGCACCCTCCTCACTTGCCTATCAAGTTGTTCCGGAGTTTGTTGAGTTGCTAGCAGTCTTGTTTCTCTATCGGGCTGTCCCGAGGGATTTTGAATTTGGGACCGTCCTGAGGGTTCATGCTGTATCTTTGTCCACATTTTTGTTTTTGTGGTTTGCCGCGTGTTGTTTTCAGCCGCAACCGGTACCGATTCTGTCAGCCTTTGTCCCGAGATTTGGTTCGTAGGAACTAATCTTGTCTCTGTTTCCCGCTGTCCGGAGGCTCTTGGAATATGGAAAGTCTCAGGCTGAATCGGGATCCACCTCATTTTTCTCGCGGGATACCCCGTGAAATCTTCAGTTGCAACCGCGGTCGATTCTCGTGTCGGTTGTCCTGAGTGTCGATTGTGCTGAAGGTCCACCAATCTCGGCGGTGAGGAGCTTGCTGGAATAAATAGCCACTTTTTTTCTTTCGCTGGTTGTTTGGAGACTTGCTGAAAAGGCGTCATTCTACTTTCTCCTTCGGCTGAAAGTTTTATCATTGAACCGTCAGATATAGTTTCAATTCTTTGTTCATCCTTGTCTCTAATCAATGGGAATGATTTCGTTTCTCTCACTTGTTGCTTTGAGGATTGTTGAGACGGTAGTGATTGTATTCGCGTCGAAGCGTTGTGGTACATCACCTCTTCCCTTAAAACTAGAATTCTAGCGGCTGATTGAGTCGAAGAGGGAGATAAGTTTTTCGCTGATTGCTCGACCGGGTTTTTATTACCGCTCTTTACCGTATTCTTCATACACTTTTCGCCTCTTCCTCTTTTTCTTTCGCCATTGTGATATGTTTGCTCGTAATAATCGCACCGAATTTGGTACGCGCATCCATGGTCGCTCGATAGAGTGGTGCTGTTCAGTCCGCCATTCTTCATACAGCACTCGCTGCTGTTTCTTTGCGTATTGTGGCAATGATTCTCAGAGTATGGCAATTCTTGAGGGTTCAAACCATGGTCGACCATGTCACCCCTTCTATCAAAGTTGAACGGTCCGTTCTTGTTGCCTTTGTACTCATTGCCCGTACACCATTCGCCATTTCTTTGCCTTCTGTATTCATCTTTCACTCGGATGGTCCCTGTGCGAGAAGCTTGCTCTGAAATACCATTCTGGCATTCAGCATCTTCACTGGCCATTTGTCTGTCGGTGGGTTGTTCAGTTTCTTTGAGAACGACAGAATTACTTGAACTTTGTAAATTACACGCATTAATTCTTTCGGAGATAGGATGAATTTGATTCTCAATACATATGTTTCCGTGCAATAGGTGTTCTCGTTTTTGTCGATAAAATTCGCCAAGTTCGAGCAAGGATGGGGGTTCCCCTTTGGATTGCATAATGGCGCTCAACTTCGACGGCTAATTTTGCCAAATTATCGGATTACACGCACATATATTCACCGAGTTTTGATTGCTAGATGCTTACAATAGCGGTCTCCTTTGTGTTACCATTTAGGAGTTGAAGACCCTTCAATTACGTTAACCACGCCCTTGTTTGTGCACGTTGAAATCGGTCCTTTTCAAAGCTTTAAATTTAGTTCTTTAAGCGGTAAGTGTCCTCGTTACTGTTCCACAAAAATGTGAGCAGCATTTAATCGATAAACATTGCTAAGCTGAAGCAAAAATTTTTGTTCCGTGGCGCTCAATAATGACGGTCGTCTTTGTGTGCTGCTTGGAGGATTAGAAACCCTTCAAATGCGTTAATTACGTCTTGTTTGCTCAACAGTGCGGCGATTAATAATTTTTGAAATGGCTAATGTTGAAATACTAATGCGGCTGTTATTGATATTATTGCACAATACTTTAATGATAATGGAAAGTGTTGCGTTCTTTTTATTGCTTTATTTTTGAATAATAATAATAATAATAATAATAAATAAATAAATAAATAATGCTAATAGGACCGAGTGGAGTCCAATTTGTTTACTCACGAGTTTGATTACAGACGGAATTGGACGACACGAAGTCCTGTTGCCAATTCATCGTAACCGTTACAATTTTCGAGAACATAAATGCATTCTTTTTTGGTGAAAGAGCTTTTAATACCAATGTTCAAAATGAGAAAAAATATGACCGGCAAAGACACTGTCTAATGTTACAAATTCGTCCATTTTGGAAAAGACCCAGTTTGGTAGGGTAAGTGTGGTTGTTGCTATGGTTATTGTGACAACTTCTGTGATTGGTGGATTTAGCTGAATGCACTTAATATGATTGGCTCATGTAACTGTCCGATTACAACCCTACACAATGATTAGTGAAAAATAAAGTAGTTAATGTACAAATCAAATTTGAGGAAATTGTACTGGTTATGCATGATAATAATCATAATAACAATAATAATAATTAGGTTACTAAGTGCTTTCTGTTATTCGCAAATAATAAGGTGTTAGTGGTTGTTCCGAATGAGCGCCACACCCACAGTCACATAAGCGCCGCGGCGATCTATCGAAAAAATACGGCATGACATGTGACATAATTATTCATTCAAAATATTTCTCTGTTTCTGATTGCCTCCAATCCCCGCCTAATTCTCCATAACCAGTTGACGCTTACCATATTTGGAAGATGCGAGCGATATAATAATAATAATAATAATAATAATAATAATAATATTTTTATAATATTAGACAGGTTGGTAATATTAGAGCCTGCCCGAATTAATTTTTTTTTCGCTTGTTTGTTTGTTTGTTTTTTTAAATTTAAAACTCTGGACTGCCTGCAAGAGTTAGTGACCGCATCTGAGCCGCTAGAAATGTACATATTTTTTTAAAGTTTAATAAAATTATTACTTATTAAAATTAATAATGATAATAATAACAACAATAATAATAATAATGGTCGTTATTAATTCATATGATAAAATCTGCTTATCTTATATTACAAAACTATCAATTTGAACTAAGTTACATTGTATTAATCACAGAGCTAATGATACATTTATTTAAAAATCCAAAAGTTATTGGCTCATTTCCAAAATATAAATCACAAAGCTTGGTCATATTTAAAAATGAGGCGATTAAAATAGTAGTTCTTCACTCGATCCGTGTTTAATTTCGGCCGGTGGCTAGATTTGTATCTTAGATTGTATTCGCAAGAAAGGCACGGAACAAGACAAGTGGAGGGCCAATAACCTCCTTTGTTTTTATTGTCCCAGTCAATTTTTGTTTTTTGCGTCCCAGCATGAAGTATTGTGACTGACCATCTGCAAAACGAAACCTTACAGAAGTTCAGTTTTCGTCCACTATTGTAGACGTTGTGTTGAAATTTGTGCCTAGAAAGGTTTGTTCAACACTCTTACAAAGGTTCTTTGAACCTTAGTCTTGTCAGTTTGCTTACATACACCCTGCCTCCTCGTGTGACAATAACCTCCTGCTGGATAAACTTCTTGCCGTCCCTGTCGGCGGACATTCCTCGCCAGCGTTCGCTCATTGCTTTGTTTGTTTCTTGTCGGTTCTTGACAGGATCTTGCTGTTTTCTTGAATGGCTGGTGGTTTTGTTTCTGATTGGCTTAGGTCGAAGGTTTGTTTTATCGGTGGAAGTGTTCTATAACTCTTCAATGTGCTTGATGCTTGCTCTGTTTGCTGCGAGCTTGTTCTAATAGTGGGTTTTTCCGCTGCTGGTGGGGCCGGAACACATCCAAGCTGTCCTAAAGTTTGTTTAATCGGCGCCAACTTCGTTTTCCTTACGCGCTGTACCGAACATTGCTGAGGGGGAACCCATGTGGTTTCAACTGCAGGTTTTTCTGGTTGTTCTGATCGATGTAGGTCTAGCGTTTGTTGTATTGGTGGGAGTCTTGTATAACTATGTAACTGTAATGTGCTTGATGCCTGCACTGGCTGTACCAACGTTTCTGTTGCCGGCAGTCCCGAGGGTTTTTGAATGTGAAGCTGTTCTAAAGATTCCTGTAGAATTGGTATCCTCGTCTCTTTTCTTAACTGATCAAACGATGATGTCGATTCGGTCGACTGTTTTTCCGAGATTTGGCGAGTCAGAACAGATCTTTTTTCTCTTTTGGATTGACCCGGAGGTCTCTGAATCTGAGGATAACCTAAGTTTTGGTTTTGAATCGGGACCCCCACAATTATTCGTGCGGGATGTCCCGCTACTTGATCAGTTCCGTTCAATGTCGAATTTCGCATCGGTTGTCCCGAGGTATGTTGAACAGAAACACAGCTTGGCTGAGACGAGCATTTTAAAAGACGTAGACCCCTTGTTTCTTTTGCCAACTGTTTTGGTTCTTCTTTCCGTTGATTTGGGGGTTGTTGAGACTGTAGTGATTTCATTCGTCTCGGAGCGGTTTGGTACAAAACTAGAGTTCCAGCGGCTTGTTTGTTCGGTGATTGATCTTCACTTAGCGTTTGGTCACTTGAAACAACAAGAGACGCAGACGGTATGGTTGGCGAGCATTTTTCGCTGATGTTCTTCAAACCTTTCTTCATGTACCAGTCGCTGTTCTGGCGGTTGCTTTTGCCATTTTGATGTGCCTCCTTGTGATGGGTAGAGTGAAGTTTTTGCCTGTATCTATGGTTAAAGTTCCTTTCAGTGTCCATTAATATATCCTCATTTCCCATACACCATTCGTGGTATCTTCGCGTTTTGTAGACATGACTCTCGAAGTGAAACAATTCCACCATGTCGTGGCCGCTTTCACTGTTTGTCGGTCCGCTCACGATGTCGCACTCATTGCCCACATACCATTCGCCATTTCGTTGCCTTCTGTATTCATCGGTCCCGTAATTGTGTGCCATACCGTGATGGCATTCAGCGTTTCCTTGTCCTTCGATACCTAGCTGACTTGATTGATGAGTATTTCGCCTTTCAACTCTTTCAGAAAAAAGGATGAATGGAATTCTCAGAATATCTGTGTGTTAAATCGTTCTGGTCTTTGCCTGTAAACTTGGCTAAGCTCGAGCAGGCATGGAGGTTCCCGTTTTGATTGCATAATGGCTGCTCTACAATCGTGAAACGTGCGTATTGTGCGGTACATATTTATACAGAAAATTACCATTTGACTCACGTTTTGACTAACTGGCGCACGTGCCCCTACAGCACGTTAAACTTACCCGCACAGTACGCCCAAGTCTGCGTTGGTGTGAACTTTCTTCTTGCGCGCCGCTCACTGTCTCGTAACAATCGTTCTCGTCCCTTTAACATGCTGTGCGATTGGACAAGCCTGTCGTCACCGCCCTTACGTTGTCTTTGCTAAATCTGTCAATTGGCTGTTATGTAACTATGAAATGAACGTATTGTAAGCCGACAGAGCACGTTAAATTTACTCGTGAGCTTACACGTACTTAGCATCATAAACTTATCAAAGGTTAGTATCAGAGAGCAGATTGCCTTTGCCTGTCTCCACGTTTTATTTTTGTAGTGTTCTTGGCATTATTTGGCCATTTGGATCGATTCAACAAGTTTTAGCGGTGTCGTTGTTGTTCCTAATGATAGATGTTTGGCACCGTCTGTTTTTACTATTTTAGCATTCGGTGCCTGTGTATAGAGGAACTAGAAAACCCTAGTGTGAACTTTCTTTTCGCGCGCCGCTCATTTTCTCGTCTCAATCATTCTCGTCCCTTTAACTTGCTCTGCGATTGGACAAGCCAATTTTTAATTGCCAACGCCTGTCGTCACTGCCGTGACGTTGTCTTTGCTGAATCTGCCTATTGGCTGTTATATAAGTGTGAAATATACGAATTGTGTGCCGACAGAGCACGTTAACCTTACTCGTGAGCTTACACGTGCTCAGCATCATAAACTTAACAAAGGTAAGTATTAGAGAGCAGATTGCCTTTACCTGTCTCCACGTTATATTTTTGTTGTGTTCTTGGCATTTTTTGGCCGTTTGGAACAATTCAACAAGTTTTAGTCGTACCGTTGTTGTCCCTAGTGATAGATGTTTTGCACCGTCTATTTTTACTATTTTTAGCGCGCGGTGCCTGTGTATAGAGAGGGATTAGAAAACCCTCACTTGCGCACAATACGCCCAAGTCTGCGTTGGTGTGAACTTTCTTCTAACGCGCCGCTCATTGTCTCGTCCCAGTCATTCTCGTCCCTTTAACATGCACTGTCCGCCTCGTGCCCAGTTACTCGCGGTTGCATATCTCGGGATAATTAGGTTGAATAGTTTTCTAAAGAAAAGGGGGTCGAACGGGACGACGGGAAGGGGAGAAAAGGCGAAGCAGCATTTTAAATTTATTAACAAAAAAAGTTTCCGTTTTCTCCTTCCCACCATTCTCCGCTCGCGCTACACACTCGTCTCCAGCATGCCTTCGGCTTTAAAATCCACGCTACTCGGCCTTGGAAAAGCCTTGAAAAGCCAGATCGGGGAAGAAATTTGATTCACGAAAAATTAAACTCGTCTTTTGTGAATCATTTTACGCAAAACGCAGTTCAGCAATGAATGTTCAATCTAACAAAGTCAAGACAAAAAACAAGAAAGTTGAAGCATTCTCAGTAGTATACCGTATTTACTCGGAAGAGCACTGTCCTGAATAAAATTAACGCCCATGTCAGTTAATGTTTTGTGGAAAAAAATACTGATAGTGTTTTAAATGTTTAACCGTGAGCTCAGAAATTCCCATCGTAAAGTTTGAACAACGCATGCGTATTCTAAATTAAATGAAACTGGTTTTAAACACCAGGTTCGACCACAAATATGGTCGGTGGCTAAATGAAAGAACGCGTCGGGGGCCGGTAGAGGTCTCTTTCCTTCCTCCCTGTTTTCTCTTGCCTTGAGATACCGCTGATAGCAGGGAAAGCTCAAGCCCTCTGCAGTGGTGGACCCAGTTGAGGCGCCCGGGGGACCCGGGACCCCACCCCCTCTTGTTTTTAGCCCAAACCGAGGCCCGAAGGGCCGAAAAAAAAATGTTTTGAGACCGGGCTCCCCCGTATCTCTGGGTCTGGATGACCCCTCCCCCCCTCTTTATCTTAAGGTCTGCATCCGCCACTGCTCTGTCAGAGCAAATTTCTAGCGCCTTCTCACTTCGTCTACATTGGCCATAGCATTCTATCTGCTCAATTGATAAATGTACATTTTGTTTGTGCTACACTTACAACACCAGTTTGTCTCTCTTTTTTTTATCAAACAGGAACGGATCTCTCGTCATCTCAGTCTAGGTTTGTTAGTTCTTTTAGTTCTGTTTTTAATCTTGCGGCCTAAATCCTCGGACCTGTTGAACAGGTGAGGTTTGGCCGAATGCTGAGATTGCTGGAATTGTAATCTAGAGGTTTCAACTTTTAGTTTTTTCAACTTTTGACTGGAACCAGGCAAAACTATAAATCTGATCTTAGTTCTTTTTTGTCGTCTTTATTTGCTTCGTTGTTGCTTGAACTTCCTAATCTGAAACAAACAGGCTTTGACTGAAATATCTGAGATAATATTTTATCGGCGATGTCACTGGAGTGGACTAGGATAGATTAATGCAGCCAACTATCGATCGTGTCGAAATCTTCCACAAACCGTTACGAATTATTTTGTAATCATAACTATAACAAAATTCTCAAATCTTATTGGCTATCAACTGTCCTGATTTCAGCCTTAATAGGACAGTTTAATAGGTTAGTACGCTTCATGCCCATGTTATTGGACAGTACGCGCCATTACGCGCGCGCTTAAATGGCTTTTTTTTTTCACCGCTAGCAAAAAATAATTGATTTAAAATAAGAGCCTTTTTTTCACAAATTTTGTTAAAGTTATGATTAATTGGTAACAGAACTTCGTGTCGTCCAATTCGGTCGGTAATCATACTCGTGATTAAACAAATCGGACTCCCGCTACGCGGTCGTCCGATTTTTTTAATCACTCGTATGATTACAGACCGAATTTGACTCCACTAAGTCCTGTTACCATTACTAATCGCTGTTTTCTTCATAACATTTTGCAGTGATACATCAGGCCCACTGAGCACGTACGAGCTGTCGATACCAGTCCCCGCCCCGTACAGGCCCATTTTCCCTGCTATAACAGAGGTAAGAGCATCAGAGTCTGTTTCAGCTCCAAGACAGTATTGCAGTCGTGCAATAAAAAAGTAGCAGTAAAAACGCGCAAATCACGCCTGTCTTATAATCGCTTGGCTTGTTTTATTTTCGCTATCTGAGAGCCTAGCATAGGCTTAAAGCATCGCTGCTGTATTTCGTGATGGGTATAGCCAGGCGGTTTTTTTAGTCCCGGACTAACGCGGGCAGCTAACCCAGTGGTGGATCCAGAGGAGGGGCCTTGGTGGGGGGGGGGGGGGGGGGGGGGGGGTTGGGGGCACGTTCCCCCTTATTATTAGACCAAAATGAGAAAAAAATTGTTTTTTGAGACTCCCCCCCTCCTTTATCTAAGTGTCTGGATGACTGCCCTCCCCCTCACCCTCCCCCCCTAGGTCTGGATCCGGCACTGTTTTTAAACCTTCGATGTTTCTGAAGCTATGCTGGTGAACCAGTATATTGACTCAGACTCAGAGGCCATTCGGGCGAGAGGAATAATTGTTTTAGTAAAATCCGAGTAGTTGGTCAAAAATATCTAGAATAAAAAGCTTTTAGCTAGTTAAAGCTAGACTTTAATCCTCTTTTGGCGCCAAAACGCCCGCGCTTTTCGCTACTAGTGGACTATAACGTACAGCCTAGTAGTAGCTCAGCCAATCAGAACGCAGCATTGATAATAGACCACTAGTTGGATTTTACTAAATATATATATGCTTCTGATGGGAAGTGTACGGTGTTGATCCAAGAAATCTTTGTACTGAAACCATGTATCCACTTCATAGAGCGTTTTCACTCACGAGGCCATCATCTATACATCATCATCTGTTGGTTGGAAACACCAACATGGCCCCGTTTTCATTGGTTTATGACACCAATATGGCCGCGTTTTCATTGGTTTATGACACCAATATGGCCACCGTGACGTCCTTAGAAACGCTTTACAGACTGGTCATTGTTAGCCTCGATTGCATGCTAGTACCAGTGCGCTGCGGAAAAAAATATATAGAGAAATGCTAAGCAGTTCTTTCTACTGGTCTTCTTTGTACGTTCCTGTGTAATGAATCTTCTTAAATATGATTGATATTTGTTTGATCTGTTACAGCCGTCCAAGCCACAAGACTTTGATGATGTTAAGGCTTCATTTGTCAAAAGAGTGGAGGATTTATTCGAAGACATTTCAAATAAATTTGCTGAACTAGAGACGTAAGTGGGATTTGATCTAGTCCCAGTTTTAGAAGCAATTTCCCGGCCAAGACCTAAAGCTCCCCCATGAGATTAATGATCTACTCTTTTTCTTCGTATTCCTTATTGTTTACTTATTAGCCTTGTTTGAAGTCCTTACTGTAAAGAATCTAGGTGTTTTTTCTTAGATCCGTGATGTACAGTAACGCACCCTTTACAGTCACAGAGTTGAAGCGTGACTAATTTGCTCTCCTTTTGTAGGCAAAAAGAAGCGTTGAAGAACGCCGTAGAGGCTTTTCAAGAAGAAAAAAGAGCGCACATTGAATTATTCGAGAAACAGCAAAAGGTAAAACTGTCTTTGTGCAGTACAGCACAGTTATTTTTACCCGAACGTCAAGTAGAAAATACCGTATTTATTCGATTAAACGCCCTGTTCGCTTATTAAATTTTTGGACCTTTAGAGTGGGCGCTTATTCGAGGCTGGGCGCTTATTAAATTCTAACCAATTTCAGCAAGTGTAGTATGTCTATTTTGCAACAAAACAATAAATGGTAATAACAAAACGCGAAGATGTAACAAAGCAAGGTTTCTGTAAAGTAATCTGAAGAAAACTCCGTCTTTGGGGAAGTCTCCTATTAGTACTTTCAATTTCAATTTCAATCTCACAGTCACTCAAGTAGGTGGGGCAGTACTAGGGGTGGGCGCTCATTCGAGGCCGGGCGCTTATTAACCTTTTCTGCCTTTAGGATGGACGCTTATTCGAGGTGGGCGCTAATTCGAATAAATACGGCATTAAGTGAACCTGTATTTACCTGGCACTTCTATGGAAAAATCTTAGTTTTCTTTTTTGCCATCATTTAAGGGAATACTGCGTCTTAGTTCGCAGGCTACAGCTCATTCTGTGTAAAGTCCGATGTTACTTTCGTATAAACTCGCACGCTCTGTATATTGTCTTCCCCCACCCCCAGCTAAGCGGTGAAGGAGTAATGTCTGGTTAAATCTTATCTTAATCCTTTACGCTTTCTTGTAGGAGTTGGAAGAGATGATTGACAAGCACAGAATAGAGAACGAGGGCTGGATAAATGCGCGGAAAGAAGAACTTAAAGAAGAAAGAAAACAATTGGAAATAGATAAGGTATGAGTACCATTGTTTCTCCTCTTCTTTGGTCGGCGGTGGTCTGGTAAATTGCGGTACCGTTGTCTCTTACCCTTAGAGCGATGGAGAATCAACCTCGTGCCCAGGGCTTTTCCCTCAGAAAAAATTCCTGGGCACGAGGTTAGATGTTGGTGTGGTCAGACGAGACAGATTTGCAAAAAACTAAACCACTTGCTAATTTTAAGACTTAACCGATAGACGTGCCGTTTCTTTACTATTAACGTTTTATAGTTTACTAAAATAAAAGCGAATGCCCTTTGTCATTCCGAAACAGTGTTTAGCTTATTTTCGTATTTTGTTTACTTTCCAACAGAGACAACTGGATGAAGATCGCCAAAAACTTCGTCAAGAAAGAGAAGAATTTAAACAGAAAATTGAAGCCATTGAAAAACTTGGTAGTGGAGCTAGGCATACAATGAATGGGTCAGACTAAGTTTGTTTGTCTCCCGTGGGCAGTTGAGGCTTCTGTCGTGTAGTATCTCTACGGACATATGCCACAAAGTAGGGTAGGGTTTTCAAGTTCAATGCATAAATTTGGCGTGGTTTTTAATGTGATATTTCAATTCAGAGTGTACCTAAGGAAATAACGAATATTTCCGTGGGACGTTTCGTCACCCGACCTGCATCATGAATGACACTTGTCTGCCATAGATCATTGACAGGAATCCAAGGTTACGAAGGAAGAATGAGGAATTTTTTCCTTGAATGTGGTTTGCACACCTCTACCCTACCTGGAATTTAGTACCCCCAGGGATCTTTTAGTTGGTTGCTATTTGGTTCTAATATTGCTTGGGCTGAAGTGCGCAGAAATACACTTTTCTAGCCCTCTTCGGTCTCATCACTCGTTGAAGAGATCGTGTTGAAGGCTTGACTATTCTAGTCTTCTCGATAATCTTGTCTACGTCAACTGCTTTTTTCTCTTTTAAACGCGCTCCAACTCCCCCTCCCCCTCCACCTCCACCCCCTTTGGGTATTTTTTAGGCGCGGGCTTCTCCAGTAACTGTGCCAGCAAAATGACCGTTCGCGCGCGCTGAAATGCATAGAAATGCATCTGTCCTTGCAGGGGGGAAGTGTGTTCCCTAATTGAAGGTTTTCCTTGTGTTTTTAATTGACAGTCGTAATAAAAAAGAGTCGCCTCTTTACTTGAAATGCAGGTTTACTTTTACCCTCAAGCCCCGCCCTGATTAGTCTCCCTCGCAGCCGTTTTTTGGATCCAAAAAACGGCTGCGAGGAGACTACGCCCTGATCGCTAGCTGGATTTGTTGTAGGTAGTCCCGAGTTTAAATTTTTGGCCACAATTGCAAAATAGCCAACTGGTTCGCCTCCTACCAGCTGGGATTCTTAACCTTGTTATTTTCCATTGGAATAATGTGCTTCGTTGTCCTTGAAAGCCCCGTAAGGGGAAAGGATAATTACTGTAAGTATTTAAATTTAAATTTAAAGTTGTGCCTTTGAATGAAGTAGAAAATACGAAAATAATAGCGTATCTGTACGAATGTTTCCGATCATAAAGGTTTCATTCATCCATCCACTTAATTCCCCAGCTGTTAGTTATAACGCTCACACAGAAAAGTAAAAAACTGCAGATTTCAAACTTGAAAAGTGACAATGTTAAAATCTAAAACGGGACCGAAAACAGCGAAGAGAGATAATGAGGATCAATTTAGGTTTTTGGGAAACTGCCACCTACCCCTGCCCTAAAACAACATTGACACTCGCTTCTCACTTAGGGCAAAATGTTGGGTTAGGGGAGGGGTAGGTGATGGTAGATGATGGAGGTGATAGTTGAGTGAGTTGCGCGGATTGGGAGAAGTTGAAATAGCTCAAAATTTTCACGTGTATTTTAACACCCCTGTTCTTTGGTTAACTCATATATGACTCGCATTTGTTTTTTCACCTTAGAAAATAGTGGTTTTTTTTTATTGATTCTTTTCTCTCTTCTTTTGTAATACATGGTCACATCCGAACCCATAGTACCTACTTTATCTGACATCGATTCCTCGACCTAGAGGACAACTAATTGTGCACCTTAAAGTTATCGTAACACCGATGGAAATCGTCTTCTAGGACATATCTCACGATACAATAAAGCCCAAAACGATCATAATGGCTGGGAAAGTAGTTAGCTGTTGTGCCCATGAAATAGCCATTCCAGTATTGAGCATCGGTTTGACTGATAAGTTTCTGGCTGAGCTCATCAATTCTGTTGGCGTTGATCAGCTTGTTTTTGGACGGGTATCTTTTGCTAAAGGTGTAGTCAAATTTCCACACCGGGTTAGAGAACTCTGCAAGAACAGAATTAATTAAATTAGCGCTGTGAAACCTAAGCGTACTCGTACTTCTTGGATAAAGGTTCAAAGGTCGAGCATCAAAGGCAAACATAACGTGGTGCAAGAAGGCAAATTAACGCTTTGCTCCACCACGGGGCACTACAAGAATGGCTCTGTGGTTATTAAATGTACATATAATGGTAGAATTTCGACTAAGAAACACAGGTATACTGCCTTTCCAAAACGACGATGCAGACCCACAACTTTAATCGTCGTCTTTCGTAACCAATGCTGATCCCTATCTCACATTTCAGTTTAAAAAGTCAATTCCTAAGACGGTTTCAAGACAAATTTTATGCAGGTTAAACTCCTTGGCCAGTGGCTCTTCAATACAGACTTCTTTCATCAAAGTATTCTCTGTATTCTTTGTTTTGAGAACGCTTAAGCTGTCCTTGCAAAGTTTATTCCAGGGGCTTTTCGTGGCCGGTAACTGGTATCCATTTTATACCTCGCTCTGACGTTTTTTCCTCGTGTACCCAAAAAACACGTGACTTATCATGCAGTAAAATCACTACCTGTCGGACGTGTTCCTCTTATTTTTAATTCTCGCCCCATGGGGTCATTATACGTTTCTGGGAAACTGCCCGCCTACCCCTCCCTTAAGCCAACAATAACACTTACCTCTCACTTACGGCAAAATGTTGGCTTAGGGGAGGGGTAGGTGGGCAGTTTCCCAGAGACGTATAATGATCCGCCCCATGTAAGGTAATCCGGATTACTGGCAAGTTTTGCTTATGGAATTCAGACTCAGGTAACTGTTTTCTCGTGGAATCCTAAATCCTAGCTTTGCAATCCGGAATCCAGCTTAAGGCACCCGGAATCTGCTAGCGATTGGAATCCGGATTCCATTTCCACTGATAAAAGATATGGAATCGGTACCTGGAATCTGGAATCTAGTAACTGGAATCCGGAATCTACAGTGTTGAATCTAGAATCCAAGACTGTCTTGGATTACCTAACATGTAGCGAAAAGTCAATCAACATTTACATACCTGTGGCTACCTCCAAGTCCAAGTAATGCTGATCGTAATCGACCAGCGCCTGTATATCTGTCCTCATGGTAAACACCTTGAAGGCGGGATTATTTGAGTAGATGGGCGATACGGAGGCAGTTTGTAGAACAAAGGACTTTGTGGACGTTTTCTCGTCTTCTGTGTTGAGGATTTGAAGACGGAAATCATCTTTATGCGTATGGGCGTAGAACTGTCCTGGAAATTAAACGAAAGCGAGATTCTCTTGCTGAGAATGTTCATGGTAAAATGAGATCGCACGGTAGCCAAAAAACGGATAGAAGAAGGTTTCTAGATGACCAGCAGACACTTACATCATGGCCTCTGGTTAGCCCCCAGCCCCTCTTAATAGCCCCCGTCTAATAAGCCCCAGCCAGTGCAGATTTAAATCGAACATGCGCGCCCAACCTCTCCCAAGCGCCCACTCCAAAATTGCCCTTTCTACCTATGGGAAACACTCCTAGCAAGAAGGCAATAACAAAAGGCAGTTATGATGTTTACGTCCCTCCATACACTATCCCCAGTGTACTTGACGGACTTATTCAATGAACGAAGTTCATATTACAGCGGGTCTAAAATACAGGTCACTTTTCCACAGGTCAGAGTACAGGTCACCATGACACAGATAAATGAACAACATTAGTGTCTCCTAGCTCTAATCTCTTAACAAAATGCTTTACTAGATCGAGTGGAATCTGTGTGGTTTAGTAGTTTATCAATGGAGCAGTGACCTGTGCTCTTGACCTGTGGAATGTGAACTGTACTATGTCTTTAGATCCGACCTTCATATATATATCACAATCTACGAAACTCGACCGATAAGCTATCTTTGCCTAAGCCACACACCAATTATCTAAAGCGTAACTTTAGCTATAGCAGGGCCCCGGGGGGGGGGGGGGGGGGTACTCCCATACATTACCTATACGGGTATGTGCCGCCCAAAGGGGTCGTGATTTTGAAGCTCCTGATTTAGAACGGGGTATCCATTTCAGAGGCGTTTTCTAGAACGGGGTATAATATTTCGAACGCACGAAAGCTCCGCTTTTGGAAGCAGCCACTGAAAGTATTCAAGGACAGATTGCTTTTAAAAATACGGTTCAATGCGTTAACAAGCAAACCGTTGTATAAAAAATTGGCCCATTTCTAGAACGGGGTATCAGTTTTAGGGCGAATTCTAGAACGGGGTATAAAAAATTGACCCATTTCTAGGACGGGGTATCAATTTTAGGGGAAATTTTTTCTAGAACGGGGTACCAATTTGGAGTCCCGGGCGGCACATACCCACCCAAAAAATACCCAAGTGCCCCCCCCGGGGAGCAGGGCTCAATCATGGAATTCTTTACCAGCGTATGTTAGAAACATCAAGTCAACAGGGCAATTCAAAAGGGAAATATAATCGAGTGATGCAATCATCGGTTTCCCACTCGCCAATCTTGTAAAACAGTAAATAAAGTTCACACAGATATCTTTTATCTAAAAAATTTAGTTGTAACTTTGTACATTACTAAATGATTTCACCGAGGTCAATCAAAGTTGTATGTATGTAGAGGCGATCGGGTTGCGCTCGTTTATCAGATTTTTTGGACAAGTATGGTGAGACAGTAGCCGTCGTGTACGAACAGACGAAAAGAACTCAAAATATGCTGTTCGCCGATGGGGCACAATGCATAACATTTTTTTGTGCCCAATCAGGAACCAGCATTCGTTTGACCGTGCCTGAAAACTTTACGTCGCGCCTTTTGTCCCGACCCGACTGACTGTCCCTTGGTCTCTGGGTCTGGGTGAGGTTAGGTTAGGTTAGAAAAAATGTCCTTTACCTGCTATTATGTCGTGGTATTTTCCAGCAACAATACTCGCATATCGTTCCGCGTATTTTGGTATCCAGAAGTAGTTGTAGTTAAACGGATCGCCTCTGCGTAAAGATAATAAACCCATTTATACTACTACATCAGAAATTTCTGCAATTTGATTGGCTTAGAGCAGTGGTATTTCAGCTTAATTTGAAATACCACTTTTGTGGGTAGTAGTATAAACAAATAATAGCATGATTTGTACTTGATATGTGGCATAAATACCACTTGTGATATTTCAAAATTGTCTCAAATTTCACTCGCCTAACGGCTCGTGAAATTCCGTATAACAATTTCGAAATATCACTCGTGGTATTTATGCCAAATATCACTACAAACCATGCTATTACCTATACTAATTTTTGTTAAGTTGTCTTACTTTCAGCTTTTATGCTGTTATTACAGGTCGTCGATTTTTTTTGTCGTTTCAGAAATTATGCGTACATATGCACGTGAATAAGACTAGCCTCCCACGCAGGCGTTTTTAGGGGAGCTCGTATTTCTTCAAAAACGCCTGCGTGGGAGGCTAGAATAAGACCAAATTTGAAAGAAACAGTTTTCTCGAGTATTGTCACATGACCTGTGCGAAATGACCTGAAAACAATAAATATAAGCTAAAGAGGTCTATTAATTAACTGTAAAGATTACTGTTATCGAGACTGAATTCGCGCCAGCGCTTCCTCCTGCAAAACGTCTATGACTCGTCGATTGTCTTGCTGTTGCTCGCTCGAGTCACACGCCTCGGACAGGTACGTCGTCTCTTTCTTCTCACGCATGCTAAAGAGTTATGTTCTTCAAGTTTACAACGGTACTTTATTTAGTGATTGGCTAGGCCTCCTTGTTCGATAGTTAGCTCAAATCTCTCAGTGATATCATCATATCACCCCATTCATCCTTTTTCTTCACAAGTTGCTGGATTTGCAGCTGACATTACTACAGTCGTTTTTGATGACAAGAACTAACGCGTTTCCCTCCGACCAGAACTTTTTTATTTATTGTTTTTTTTCCTGCAAATTCTGCAAAACCATCATGGCGCATTGTCACATGGCTGTATAGTAGAACTATTTATATATTTTTAATTCTCCACTGTGACTACATGCAGCTAGACAGTGACAAAAACTCACCCAGGTGGTATGTGGCTCATTATTAGAACTCTTTTGCCCTTGTTTTTGGCCAGTGCCAGTTGTTCCGCAAGCCACTGCAGTTGCCTTTCGGCTATCTCGTCCCACAGAGGATAGGTTTGCCAATTGTTATTCCAGTACATGGCGTTTGGCACGAGCACAACCATTTTGCCATCTAGAGATGAAAAGCAACAGAGCGGGTAAAAAAAATGGAAGACCTAGGTTAGATGAGATGGAGAGTAATACCCGATAGTTAAACACGAGGCGTATTTCATCTGATGTCCAAAAACACTGAGAAGTAATGTTTGAAACAACAGAAGGAGTGTTTCATCTGAAATCTTAAAACCGGGAAGAGACGGCAAGCTATTTGGGAGTGTTTCACCTGCTATCTAAACACTGAGAATTGTTTCACCTGATATCCAAACAACGAGAGGTAATGAATCAAACACGAGTAGTGTTTTATCTGATTTCCAGACACTAAGTAGTAATACGTGAAACGCGAGGAGACGTTTATCTGATATCCAAACACCGAGAATTGAGACATCAACACGAGAAGGAGTGCTGCATCTGATATCCAAACACCGAGAAGTCAAGCAATAAACACGAGGGGGAGTGTTTCATCTGATATCCAAAGACTGAGAAGCAATATACCAAACACTAGGCGGAGTGTTTTATCTGGTATCCAAACACCGAGAAGTAATACATCAAACACGAGAAGGAGTGTTTCATCTGATATTCAAACACCGAGAAGTAAATCATCAAACGTGTGGAAGAAAATCTAGTAGCACACGGTGTTACGCGTGAAGTCTCTAAGATTTACCTCTGAAGCACCCTACTTGATTGAAGGTGTCAATGGACAATGAACCAACCTGCAATGTTCGCGCTATAATAACCGCCATCCAGGAAGGTTTTTTTCAGCGCGTCCATTGTAGTAGGCCTTTGGACATCTTTGGGGCAACCAGGACAAAGAATCAGCGGCGCCCAGTAAGTTAACACGGTCTCGTACCATGGGTCAGAGCGATTTATAGGAAGAACGTAATGCCCAGGGATATCATTGTTGCCGAAGGCTGGAAAGATTGGAATGTCTGGGAAAACTTCATGGGCTTTGCTGCTGACTGTCTGAATGGCCTTCAAAACATTGGGAGATCCTTGATCATCTGTCATGTCGTGAGCAGATAAATCTCCTATAAAATAACGCAATTTTAAAACAATTATTGAATTAGGTTGATGTTCACCTAATGAAGAATTGTGCAGGTGGAGGGGGCTGTCGGCCTCAGTCGAGATCTGCGTAATTGTTCATATCATACCAGAGCGAAATTCAACTATATGATAATTGTTTGATCTTATTTAAAATATTTCCAAGTTCTTTTGAAACATTCTTACCTCCACGGAAAGCCCTTCGTCAGTTTCGGAGAGTTTTTGTGAGTATTGCATTCATGCCAAAACAGCTAAGCTTCCGTGCTGCTGTCTTGCGAAACGTCGATGATGGTGTGATTGAATTGCAATATACGTAGAATCATCGACGTCTAAGTGACTGACGTCAATAAAGGTTTATTCTAACCAAATTTGGTCATAGCCAACTAGTTACGAAGGATAAACCGAGGGATTACAGCCAGTCAGAAACGGAGAAATATTTGTACTTGATAATAATCTCAACCATAAAGTAATACATATTAAACTTGCGTTTGCAGCTTAATCCCCAGCTTATTTTGAAATACAAAATTCTAAAGAAAGGTAACTGTGGTTCTTCGTTTAAGTAATGTAAGTAAATACACCTTATCAACTCAGTTAATTATCACGATAATTAGAGCGTGGATGACGCGGTATTTAGTCCTTGTGTAATCTTGCTATGCATCTCTCTGATATGCAGTCTGTCTAGTCAAGACCAAAATGCCAGAAAATTTGATAGCCGTTAAGTCAAACCAAATCCATCAGATTCTCTGCTCGCTAAGACAGAAATCACTACCGCGTTACCCGCTTCGGTTTCATATCTTCAAGCTGCGTAAAGTGAGTCTCTTCCTTGTCGCCTAAACCTTACAATACGAACACTGAGCTCATGGCCAGAAATGTCCACTCACTGTGCACGTTTCCTTCCCAATAGAGACCTTAAGCATTAAGTTTCTCATGAGAGACCGCAAACTGCAGTTTGCAGTTACGCGTTTGCAGTTTCACGTTGCCTGGATTTCAAATTTTAGCAAGGCGTCCATAAGGCGGATAAAGAAAGCTTCTTCGTGCCTTTAAACGTAAGGCTGTACAATTTTTAGTGGCAAAACGCCTTGCCGTAAATCACTTACCACTGTCCGCCCTTTCTGCCTTTCAGACATGCACTGCAAAGCGACCACAAGACGGTGGTCACGTGACATTCTTAGGTTTGCGGTTTACGGTTTTCCATGAAAAACCTGTTGCTAAAGGTCTCTAATTTGTGTGCTTTTACGCCGCTCTTACCAGTTAATAATATAAACTCGGCATCTTTTCCTTTTTCCTTCATAGCAGCAAGGGTACTTTCCAAAAGCCACTCTGGTGAATCACATCCAATTCTCCCATAAGGCGCTTCGTAATCTGCTATCTTGAATCCTTCCGTACTGCGGCAACTGGTGTCCTTGCTAATTGATTGGTTGTAGAACAAGTCGAAATGTACATCTGATACGTGCATGAATTTCGTTACTTTCCTTTTCCTGTGTCTCCGTCCCTTCTTCCAGCCCTCAGTCAGCAGAGAGAAGCCAATGATCACCACGAAAATCAGTAAAATCAAGCGATTCATGATTAGCGTTGCCTTTTCTTTTGTCTAGAAAAATTAAAAACCGACCAACGTTGATCAAAGAGTACTGTACAAATCCAAGAACCGACGAAAAATTAAAAACCGACCAACGTTGTTCAAAGAGGACTATACAAATCCAAGAACCGACAAACCTGTGGCCCTCTAAGGACTACACACGGATTATACCGGGTAGCTATCCGGTTAAGTATGGAAGGGAACGGCACAGAAGTGTAACAAGTTGTTCACTTCCATAGAACATCGTAGTGGAGCGTTTGGCCCGGAGGGACTCGGGAGGGTCTAAAGTTTTACTTCCGTCTCTGGGTTCCAATCCTCGCTCGTACTCATTAACTTCCGCTACGGAAGATAGAGTGACAGAGCCCTATCCGATAGGCTAGCTTCGCGACCTTTACTGTAATACAGAAATCACCGTTCTTTTGTGTCAACAGAATCTCTATTCGGTATGGTTTTTGTGTTTGCGCAGGTTAGAAAGTTGGTTTTTGAGGAAAGGGGAAAAACAGTGAAACGGGAATAACCTGGACAACAATATCTTCTCAGCAGAGAAGCTATGTGCTACAGGCGCGAGTTTCTTCGTTATTTAACGAGTTGTAAAACTAGTGGTAAACGCTTTTTTCAGCGGTGGTTGTGTCTCGATTCAATTTTATCCTTGGTTTAAATTTTATTTTCTTTTGTTTCAAACTCATTATCACACATTACCATATTCCGAAACAAAAGAAAATAAAATTTAAACCAACTCCTTGAACCACAACATATACAAGGGGAGCTAGTACGAATAGTACAAATATAACTGTCGCGGCTAAACACGATCATCGTTTGAGCGCCATTATTTTAAAACATAACGAAGCAACTGAAGCGAAGCCGAATGTTTTTAATGTGCTTTTATCAGAGTGTAAATGTGCGACCATCTCTTCACAACGACCTAGCGCCTTAAAATAGCGAGCAACTGTCTTAACAACCTCACCACACATGACCTTTTAAAAGTGAACGATGTTCAAATTAATGTTCTCGCTTTACTCAAATCGCTTTGGTTAGTTTCTTTTTTTTAACACATGATTTTTGTTTATTGACATTTGTTGATTGTGTTGATGTTAATATGCTTTTGATAAGCTTTTGTTTTTCTTTTTTTTAGAGGTTTTCAATACGGCATCTCTGTAAAACGACCACTTATCTATGTCTTTAAGGTGACCGTTGTAGACAGGTTCGCACTGTGTAACAGCTGTTTTAATAGATGAGTACTTGTAGTAGCTTCAAAATCCTGATCGATGCCTTTCTTATGAAAATGCTATAGTCCTCCTTTGCAAGAGTAGCGTTTTCCATTATCTCGCTATGAATTATCAATTAGTTTTAAATAAGTCAATAAATTTACATTCACACTGTTCGTTGCCGTCGTTTAAGACGTGTCAAATATATGCTTTGAAGGTGAGAGATGGGAAATGTTTTAAAACTCTTGAACTATAGCACCCGTACTTTAACACACAGATGATTTAAAGTGTGTTACTGACAGCGGTAACAGCGCGCACCCCGACTAAAAAATTCTGACGAATTCCCACAATTTTTCAACGGCGAAATTCCAGTGTGCAGTAAAATCTTATTCGAGGTTAAGGCTGTGTAAAAAAGAGTCTCGCTGTTAATCGAGTATTGACAGAAAAAAAAAAGGCGTTGTATTTGTTCATAGTGATATAAATTGAAGCTTTTAAAATTGTTTTAATATGAGAGGGGGATTAACCTCTTTTGGACGATCGGCTCATAAAGATGGTTCGTAGGCATTCAACAATTTTGAGTTTTACTAAGAACTTACTTTCTTTTCTGTGTCTGTTAATGGATTTTTTTTCCCAGTATATCGGCACCTTGTCGGCTTATAAATAACTCGGTTGATGATACAGCTGTTCGTCATTAAACGTTAGCTGCCAACGCGGACACGTTTAAAAATTAAATTGCGTTTAAAATTTAATTTGAATTCTGGTTTTCTTTGGCCTCGTTGGTATTCACTTTTCAATTTCGAAAAATTTCGTGAGTTACAAAAAGGCTCTCTTTTACGTATTCGGCCGAAGTTTTAACCTCAATAAAGCCAGACCAGTACCGTTTATCTTAATATATACATTTTCTATATATGTTTATATTCGTCTTAAAATAACACTGAAATTGCTTCTATGTTGTGTTAACAAGTAATACTTACAACGACTGGGCCAACAAAACTTATAAGGTGTTAGAATTAGTGCCACGCCTTCTTCAAAGAGCTTCCCCTTTGACTTATCGTCACCTTGGGTATACTCTGGGAGGGCTTAAGAAATATCTACCAATATAATTAAGGCATTGAATAGGGCACGTGACGCTGAAGAATCGTCCTGATTGGCTGCCGTGAGAGTTGATATGTAGTGAGTAATAACTCTGTTAGTGCCTCCAATCGTCAACTCGTGTAATATTTGAGTGCAAATGTGGTGTGTGAGACCAAAAGCAATAACCTTTCCCTTCGCGTATTGTATTGAGAGACTTGTCGTTTGTACACTTAAGTGGTATCCGGGTTTGAATAGTTGCCTTGGTTCACACTCTTTAAGCTCAAGGTTATTATCGATTTCTTCTGGTATCAGTGTGCGTCTGACATTAAAGATTCCTGTCTTGAATTTTTCTTGAAGTCGTAAAAATATTCAGTGGAATTATGGTAAGTTATCACTTAAATTCAATAGTTTACATGTATAATAAAAGTTATTTCCAATAATGATTTGAATATTGAAAGGTGAAAAGAAATGTCCACATGAAAAGCTGAAAAAAAAAATCCTAGCCAATCGATTAACATGGAGAAACCGTGAAAAATTTTAAAGTTGCGATCTGTTAAATCTAGACGATTTTGATGTTAAACAATAAAATTCATACTAATTATAAGGAGTAGAAACAAAAGAAATAATATCGAGTTTTAGGGATGATACCCTTGTTTAGGTTTATTTTATATTAAGCGGCTAGGGGCGCATTTTAACATATGAAAATTTTCCTATTGGTGATGTTAACCTTACATGGGCTTCAGGTTTAGGGTTTTTTTCAGATGTGCTGGGATGTTATCTAGCATCGTTTTGAGGCCTTTTGTGAGTAGCCATGCAAGAAGTTGTGTTGATCCGTTGATGTTAGATGCGGTTGGTCCTATTTTGAAATCTCAGCTGGTTTTGAAGTCTTGATGAAAGATTCCGGGCAGATCGGTTTTTGAGGCATGCAAAGAAGCTGTTTTATTCAGATGTTATTCAAAGTTAAATTGGCTTTACTCTTTTGCCCCGCCTAGCTCCCAACTTTCTAATTCATAGCTGACTTGGGGCTACTTTTTGGTTGGTGTTGGCGTCGCTGAGGAGATTTAGGGCAAATTGTGTGTATGTGTAAATTGTACCTATACAATTTAATATATTAACTTGGTAGCTCTATTAAATTGCTAAGAGCAATGCATCGGTGTCGCAGTCGTCAGGCAAAATGCATTTTTAAAAACCGGAGTTGTTTTTCTTGCTTTCTTTTCGCAACTGTGCAAGTTACGTGTATGACTGTGAATTTCGAGGGATGATTTTGCTCCTGACATGTCAGAAACCGGCATTATTTTGTGTCCCTCGCCCCCCTATTCCAGTCGGTATCTCCTCGAGAAAGTTAACTCGAAAAGGGCAGTACTAAGCTTAACTCAGGGGAAGCTTGTTCGCAAGCTTAGAGGAAAAGAGTAAGTTACGAGTCAGTTCGAGTTTGTTGACAATAATCCTGGCAAAAGAAGCAAACCCCTTAGAAAGACGGCTGTCACGACCGTTCAATCTTTGATCCAAGAGTAGCCCATAAAAAGGTAAGCCCCTCAGAGCTAAAGTGTAGAAGAGATGGGTTTAAGCGTCACGTTACCATTGTAGCAAAATGTCTTGATCTCAACGATCTATCGTTACAGAGACGGTCATTTGCATTTGTCCAACGATGGAAGAAAAGTATGGGCTACCGTTTCTTTCCTGATGCCAATCATGCACAGGAACGTCAAACAAAGGTTTTCGGGTCAATTTAGCCCTCTGGGAAACTGCCCACCTACCCCTTCCCTAAGACAACATTGAGTCTAGGTATTTTAAAAAGCACTTTCAAAGTCTCAACAGTGTCCGCCCCAATAACAATATTGTCTAGGGGTGCAAAGGGTAGTGAACCTGGTGATGTGATGGCGTCATAAGTTATACAACCGTAATTGCACGAGCTCAGTATGTTCGAAACTTTTTTTTTTTTTAAGCAAAAAATGATTTTCTTAGTGACTTCACAACATTACATAAACAGTACAATTTGATACTGGCGTTACAACTTTGCATAAAAAGAAGCTACACTACACTTTATCCTGAAAAAATATCATGTAAATCAATATGTATACTCGACAACAGAAATATACAAATAACAATAAGGGGACAGCGAGAAAAAAGGGGGGGAATAAACTCAATTGTCATTGAATTCTATGTATGTATGTATGTCCAAAAAATGTTTTGAGCAAAGGTGAGGGCTATTCGAATCCTTGTTCTTCAAAAACTGCAAAATGGCTAAATTTCATCTCCATTTTTTGTGGAATTTAAGATGGCTATCATCGTTTCATCGTCTCTTCTTTTATAGATCACAGAACGAACGTGAAAAAATGTAAAAAAAACCGTTCACATACCGTAGGCAAGTGTTTTTACTCCACTTGATATTGCGGCTTATCAATATTGACATTTTACAGACTTTGTATAGCAACGTAACTGCCCAGAGGGGAAACAAGCTAAATGATGTGTTTGCTGTTTGATTTTGATTCCTCTCAGTGCTGCCTTGAAATAGCTGAATACAATTTAGATGAACCAAATGGAAATCAATGTTTGGCTTGACATTCTTTCTTCATAATTTAAGTAAGGAAGGACATAATGGTACACGAAAATAAGTGGCAAACTTTGTCGATATTTGCGTCGTCATGGCTCAAGCTTCTTTGATTAATGACAACTGAAACCGACACTGAAACCTGCTGAACAAGTATTGTTTGTAAATGGTCAGTCATAATTTAAACACATTATATCTTCCCATATAAAATACCACACTGTCAGTCCCTGTCCCGATGCGATGCTGTGAGGACTGTATGAGGATAAATAACAAGGTTTCAAAAGGCAAACAAGAAGGTAGGCATGACAAAAGTTTCATTCACTTAATATATATTTGTAAACTGACGTCCATTGCCTTAAATAAAATTTCAGTTCTCTTTTGGATTTGATTAAAAATCGCTGATTGTAACTAGTTAATTCTCTGTTAGGTTAGTTAGAGTTACACTGGTAGGTGAATGTTCGTTGAGAACCTGCCTTGTCAGTAGTTGAATGCGATAGTATTTTACTTAGGCTAGGTTTACCGTTCACGCTACACTGAATAGCTTTTGCGCCACCACGAAAATCATACTGGATAGGTCGGGTGGATAGGACTTCTGTTCACACGCGAGAACGGTGATTTTGGCGGGATGTTTGTGACGGAGCGAAACTGCGCTATACGCCAAACTCTAAACTAAAGAGTCGGGAAGGTGTTCACACTGTAATTCCTGGCAAAAGTGTGTGTCCAATCACGGCACAATTCCACAGCATTGTTCGTAAATCTCTGAACACAGTTTTAGCGTTTTCCCAGTTCTTTCAATCAAGCACTGTTGATTGGAAGCTTTCTAACCTCCTTTAAGCTGGCGGATAACAGGGTTTCATTAGGCAATAGGGGTAAGGCAAGTAGTAATTGCCTTATTGCATACAGGGATGCTAATATAAAAGAACAAAAATTTAACCTCGCGATCGGAAGACGATGCGCTGCAAACGTAAATGTTGTATACTAGATATATATAATAAGCGGGGGAGCTTTTTTTTAATTAAGACATACGCTGTAGGAAGCCGGAGTATGTGTTCTATATCTGTGATCTGATAGGAGGAAGTGTACAATTTTTTATTTTTCATTTTTTCAAATGTAGTAGGAGTGTATATTTTACAATGTCATAAAAAGATTAATATTGCTGCCTTTACTTCCGTGTTACAATTGCCCAGAAGTTAAGCGTCTAACATCCAGCTTGGTTTCATTTGGTATTTCCTGACTAAAAACAGGGAATGGCCTAGGTAGTGCCGACGTTACGAATGTTTAAAACGTTTCGACGGATAGCAGGCTTTAATCATATGAAAAAAAGTATTGAACCACAAGGAAGGAAATAGGCACGGACGCTGCATTTTACCTCGTAAAAGTCTTTTCAGCACCTCTCAGTGCAGTTGAAGGGGGGAAATCACTGCAAAGTCTTTTCGCTAAAAAAAATATTTTGTCTGAACAAGTAGTTTGTCGTCTCAACGTGGATAGTATTCTTCTATTATGCGATCGCAAACCACTTTGGTGAAGTTAATAGCTTCCGTCAGCATTAACTCTTTCACAAATAGCAAACAGTGACTGGCCAATCAAAACGCGTGCTTTACTTCTGTTTTCGTGATAAGAGATATGACGTCACAAGTATCACATGTTCATGTTTTACTGAGAAAAAGTGTGCCGGGGATTTTGATCCTTTTTATCTTCAAAATAGCACAAGAGAATGGCACTGACAACAATGGTTGATTTCAACTCTATTTCAGTAGAATGCAAGATGGAGACCATGTGTAGGAGTCCTTATTATAGCTCATAGAAATGACGTAAAAGTGTTTAAAGACCACAAACCACAGGCCAGTGTTTTTACTGCATATGAGTTTGAAAATTAAGGCTAATATTCTTAATTTCATTTTCGTGCGTAAAAATAATAAACAATACACGTGCACAGAAGGGAAGCAAGTCAGTGCAGCCAAAATACGTTACGTATGAATTCGGAATTCATACGTAGTGTATTTGACATCAGTTTCGAAACAACTTGGAACTCGATCCCCGTCCTGCAAAATCCGGTATTTCTGTCGATCTTCAATAACTAAGCGCGTTGTCTCACTTTGGTACACGTAGTCAGGTAAGACGGTTAAAATGAGCTCGGACCTTTACTCGTGTAAACGAAGCGAAATCTTCAACAGTGTTGTTTTATAGCGGCAAAAATCAATTCAGCAGAATGTGTTTGTGCAACCGTCTGTTATTTTATAGTAAAAAACGCCGTAAGCTTATAGTGGAGTTATTTTTTGGTTCGTCTGTGGCGATGTATCTCTAAATATATACATGGGTCCTAAATAAACGTTGTATTTCTTTATACCTGCGGTATATTGTCCTCCTTTCGCCCGAGAAGTGGTTAATTTTGAGCAATTATGACAGATTTTGACACTTTGAGTTGGCCCCTCTGTTACCGCTTTCTCCGCAAGTTAACACTCCAGAAATACTTTAGTGAAAGAGCTTGTAATTAAAAGCGGTTGAGTTCCCCCTAAAAAATTCCTCAGATGTAATTTGTGTGGGGGTAAAACAACTAAAAAGAACGCTGTAAGTTAGAAAACTGAAAAACAAGACTTAGCTTATGACATCAAGACAATTCTTTTCCTTTTTGTTTTTCAAGCAAGCTTTTCTGCTTTAAAATACAGAGCCACTGTGAAGAAATGTCAACTATTTTTGCAGTTCACGAGATGTACGCACTAAATCGTGACCATTTGTAACCTCTTGTCAGGCAGTGTTTATAGAATTGTAGAGGGTAATAAACGCACAGCAGGCACAAGGCACAGGGATGCAAAGGTCAAAAATTCAATATTGCAAGAGACGATGAACTGAAAACGTAGACAGCTATTTCGAGAAAGGTTGTCGGAATATTGTTTATCTTTTTATATTCATGCGGGGGTAATATAGTCAAGTATGCTTACGGCATTTCAACAATATCATAGAAAAGCTTGCCATTTCTACTTCCTTGTCAGTAATTTCCCAGAAGCTAAGTTAGAATGTCCTTTCGGTTTCACTTTGTTATTTTATCCCCCGCTAGCAGAGGCCTCTCGCGACAAAAAGGAGTCAATGTTCCTTTAGAGACTAAATAAGCATGGTTGAACAGTCTCAAAGTGTTGCTTTCTTTTTATCATGTGCTAGTGATGATTTTAAAATTGCATATTTCATGTATATAACTTGCGATGACACGGAGCTTCCAGTACACCGAATTCAGTATTGTTCGTAGTTGGTATGTCATTCCATGCTTTGTTGGGTGTTTGATGATTTAGTAGTCATTAAAAAAGATATGTTGAAAACCAAAGACGTTGCGTCTCTGTTATTGCAAACATTTAAGTAGAAATTTGCATGGTGTGACGATTTTATCGCATGTCCTTGAAAAGAGCCGTAATGGACTTGATGAAAAAGCTTTGGATTGACCCTTTCACTGCCAGAGTGTTTGATAGAGTTTTGTGAGGTGACTCTACCTTTTGAGTATGTGGACGAAATCCTATGATGTGACCATTCAGATGAAAGCTCTCTGCCTGAACTCAAACATGGTGCTATTTGTTTTCCAAAATTTTAAAAAATGAGATTTGGAAATCTGGTCGAAATTTGCCTTTGGCTAGATTTGGCAGTGAAAAAGGGTTAATAGAATCGTTTTCAAGAGACTAGGTTGTCGGTCACAAACGTTTGTAATCTTACAGCGAATAACAGGCTTGGCTAGAAATTAACTACACCTATCTAAAGGTGAGAAGTAAGGTGTTTTTGACATCCGTGAAGACCCAGCTGTCTTAAGGGCTTGTATAACAACGCGATAGCTGTATTTAAAATTCATTATGAAAGTAGGGTCGTTTGTAAATGCAGCATTTGCTGATTCGAAGAAATGACAGTAACAAGATAGAGGCGTATCTAGAGGAGATGCCCGGACCAGGGCTCTGCCTCTGCCTTAATGTTCAAGGCCCGCAGGATCGAGCGTGGTCTTCCCCTGACGGTCTATGTGAGCGTTCCCAACCCCCACCCCCCCCCCCCCCCCTCCCCCCAGTTCCACTTTTCCTCTTGCTTCAGCCTCGGCAAGTAAGTAGTAGTGAATACAATAATACTATTTTTCGACAAATTAGATAAGTGTAAAGTTTATTTAAGGATAATGTTGAATCGAGACATAGATACGTCTGGAGAAGAGACACCAATTAATAAATATCAACCTACACGTGGACGCGTTCATTGATAACAATGATTCTCTTGACGATATTCGGCCAGGTTTAACAGAAGAGCTGTGGTCAGGTTCGAACATGGAGCATGAGAGAAATGGAACCATTTTTCGACGAGAACCTTCATCCAACATTGAAGAGCATCCTAAAACTGTCGATTATTCTTCAATGATGGCACTTGAGCACACCATAGATTTTATCAAGGTAGAAATCGGAATCCCTACATCCCAATGGTACAAGAAAGAGAAAATCGTTGTTAAGACAACAAACGGTGGAAAACTCTTCGAGAAGAGATTTAATGGACCTGCCGACGAGATGTGTGGGCCTGCCGGGGGTCCTCTTGTGAGGTTTGTGATCCCTGAGATAGAAAGGAACGATTTCTTTCAGGTATTGTATAGCGACTGTATTAAAAATAATAATAATAATAATAATAATAATAATAATAATTTACAGACTTTTGGTGACTTTTATTTAGGTTCTTAAATAAGTACATGTAGAAAGTGATTAAAATAATAGAAAAATTAGCCAGAACTATGAAATTAGCCTCAGAAATTTAAATTACGGTGTAGCAAGCATAAATTTAATAGGGATCCCAGTACCGAAATTTCATTTTCAGGGTTCCATCGTCTCAGTTAAGAGGCACTAACCCAAAATGCCTATTATTAAAACAACTCCGATGTTGACTCTTAAAGGGTTCATACGCCCCGTTGAATAAATGTGTTACTGAATGTCACAGGCAAAGATATAAAACTCCAAATCAAACATGTGTCACAAAGAAATAAAATTAGGAATTCATAACGAGTTCAGTCCTACAATTGGGTAAAAGGGGAACCAGTTTTAAATTGTTATCGGAGGATTGTCGCAAGTGGATGTGTTCCTCTTGTCTGGGCTTCGTGACATAAGATTGTTCACTTAAAACAAGATTTCGATTTTAACATATCGGCAGTACCAATTGACAAAATTTTACTTTTAATTATTTATTTAGTTTCACCTAATTAGAAAGCAATACTTATATACTTAAAATTATTAGGCGGGGAGACCACTACAGCCTAGCCAATTACAGTGGATCCCGTGATAAAAATATAAAAATAAACTATATAAGTTTTGAATGAATTAAAGCTACTAATAGATGAAAAGGAAAAAAGATAAGTGCATATTGCTAAAAGAAGCATGACAGCGGGCGCAGGAGAGTCCTCGCTATATTGCACCTGGGACAGATTGTTCTCCAGGTCCTGATGTCGTCAATCTAGAGCCCTATTGTAGTATTAGAGAAGTAAACGTTTAACCCTATTAAGACCGAGGAGGCTTTTAGAGCCCCCACACCCCACCCCACTCCCCCTCCTCGCAAAAAGGCTTTAGTTAACGACTTCAAAACCGTTCAAGCTATGACCACCAAAAAGAACACGCAATTTCAAGCGTAACGGATCTAAATGTTACACTTCTAACTGGCGACTTTCTCTAACAACGTGCAACTGACGAAGGACACCATCTTAGATTTCCGAAACCGGTCTTGCTATTTAAACAGTTCTTATCAAGACTCTGCGGCTACCATTTACTGTTATTAGAGCCTAAATCTCTTCACTTAAACAACAACACCAAAGGAGTTATACACGAAAAGAGTCAGTAGTGACAAAAAATTATCTACGAACATTTTTAAGTCGTTGTGACGTGTACGTCCACATTGACAGTACCAAGGCAACCGAGTTTGGGTGGCCATGTTTTTCAAAATTTGCATTTTTCTTAAAAATAGGTTGTAATTCTATTGTTATCTATGGAGTTACTATATTACACTAAATGAGATTTATTTCTGAAAGAAATAAATGGTTTTATGCTGAATGTGACTGATCAATACAGTTGTATTTCTCCAGCTACCAGCAAAGGAGGGTTTTCCAGTCATTCGGGTGATTTGTCACGAAAGTGTCATTTATGTCACGGGTCATGTGTAAGTCACGGAAGCGAGGCACAAGGCCTCCTTCCTCGTGTTACAAGACAGTCAGAAACATTTTGTGCTTGTTTGTGTCCCAGCAAACAGAGCTCATCCAAAGCAAGACTCCGCCAACATCAGTAACTGACTTAATATGTAATTAAAGGAACGTGAAGCATAAATTAGCATCATTTTATCAAACTGCCACTGTTGATGAAATCCAAGCTTTTTCTTGACTAGAATTGAGAAAAAATATGAGTTAGTATGACCAAATGTTCAGAAATATATATGAAGTAAAATGATGACCGGAAATTACATAATATGACGAGGTATGGTGTGGCTACTTTAAAAGACAAGATAACAAAAAAATAAACGATATACTATATATAATTACAGTTCATCACGTTTATTGATGCCCAGAGGCTCAATTGCCCTAGCTTTATGGATAAGGTGGGCTTCACGTGCTTTCCTGAAAGAATCACGCCCATTTTAAAGTTTTTCAATAGGAATCCAAAGCATAAGTCCTTGCCAAAGTCTTCTTGACTGTAACGTTTTCAATTTGATTTATTTTGACTGATCACGATCTTTTTGGATCCGACGTTGAGCAAGATTGATCGTACTCGGATTTTGCCGTGTTTTTTTTTTTTTTTTTTTACCTTAATTAAACATTCTGTGAACGTTTGGTGGCCGTAGCGTGAGCGGTTTGGAAGATATAGAGGGGAGCTTCAGGAGCCCCCCCCCTCCCTCCCCCCGGTCACAGAAAGGAAAAAAAGGGCCCAGCTGTTTAGGGTTAAAAGAAGCTAGAAAAATGTGGTTTGTGCGTGACTTGTGTTAACTTGGGGTATTGTATTTATTTACTGCACAGGTTGAAGTTGTCCGCGACTGGCGACTTCTCCCTTATGGCTTTGTGATACCGACTCCAGAAATTTCATTTCGTTTGCCATTGGAAAAGGTTATCCTGAAGCACAACGAACCTCCACAGTCAATAACACATACAGATATCTCAAGTGGTATCTCTGTTACAATTACTGCCGTTGCCCATACGCCTAAACCTAAAGGGTCCTGGTTGAAGGAGGAATCCAACAAACATTTCTCAAATGCCGATAGCACCCCGATGTTATTTGCCTCACCTGGTTTATTGCTCAAGCGGTTTAAGGCCTGGGTTAAAGATGTGATCTGAGCATATGAATAATTGGCAATATCTCTCGCTAGGGGACGTAGAACAAAATAAACCTTTCCCCAAAAGTAAATCTTGACGTTTTCTTGTGCCTTAACGTTTAATTATGGTCACGTGACCAAAAATTTAAAATGAAGGAAATTGGCGAATTGGTGGCGAATTTACTTTGTTTCGATTAACAAATTAGTATTTCTGAAAGAGGATAACATACCTAACTTTGCACGTTTGGAGTGAATGTACGCGACGTTTTAAATTAAAGTTTTAAATAATTCAAGACTAAATTTGAGCTTTTGAAATGATGTTTTCGCTCATAATTTTTTATTGAAGTGCAATGGACGGTTATTCCAAACGTGAAGTGTTAGAAACTGATTTAATATGAATTAGAAAAACGTTTTTTCCCGATTTCTTTTCTAAACCGGCCATGCCACCAATTGGTCAATAATTTACGATTTTAGAAAAATGGTAAACATAGTAAATGACACGTTTGCGTTATTATTTACACCCCCTGTTTTTTGGTATGCAAATGTGGCAAAACCATCTTTGCCATATATTTACTCCTCAGTATTTACACATTTGCGACACATTTGAGCAAATTTGTGCAAATCGGTTTTTTCGTCCAGTGCTTAATAAAACATAGTGTAGCCAGCCAAGAAGATAAAGTGTGATTACTTGTGGTAGCATCCTCCAGTGCTTATGGTGGCCCTTACCAGTTTTCCCCCAAAAGCCATAGCAACACTTTTGTGGAGTTGGATAATTCAATGAGTACATGGCAATGTATCTAAGGATTCTTCAGATCTTTTACTTTTCAACTTCCAACACTGATAACTAGAAAATTAAGCCGGTGACCTCCACTTTCTTTGAGACGACAGTTTTTGACGTTCAGAGAAAGAAAATGCACAGTAATTTGAAAACAAAAAATTCCCGGAGCGTATATAAAGTGGAAAATTTGCGCGCGGTGTAAATTTCCTTCTGTGGAATTGTTTTTAATTAATTTTCTTTCGGACCTTTTTTCTCAACTCAAATAGAATATTAAGGCAATAAAAGGAGGGGATAACCGGACTAGTTTTCTTGTAAAATACTCAGTCGAGATTTCAAAAATTCCCAAGCGCGTTTTGGTGCTAATGAAAATTGTTTTACTCATGCGCTGTCTTGGCTACCGCTGACTTTTTCGTGTACACTTGCTTGCATCTAGTACGATTTTTCTTTCAGTCCTTGCAGAGGAGAGAATATTACACGCGTCCAATTTAACCGTTGTTGTTAAGTTTTTCCCGTTCAGTAAAACGTTGGCCCAGCTTGGGAGTCAAACAGACTAATTTTTGACTTTTACGTAACATATTGCCAAGTTCGAAAGCTTCTTTTCTAATTTCTTTCTTTGAGGCATTTGATGTCATACCACTTAAACATTTTTGTTAGCGTTAAACTCCCTAAAAAATAAAGAAGGCTTCTCTATGATGAGCATTATTGAGCATTTTTGGGGGACTACCGAGCATTTTAGTGGGAAAAATGGAGCATTGAGGTGGAGCATAGTGGGGAACAAAAGCATAATGTTCAAAGGCCTACACTTGATATTGTTGCTTATTAAACCGGGCTAACATTGAAAGAAAAGGAAACTCGCTTGTTTTAATTTCAACGCATTAATCCTCGAAATCGGTACAAATCGTCACAATTTAACCCTCGAATTCTCGCATACAATCAACCAAAACCTAACGTGAAGACATGCTAAACAAGCACATGTAAAACTAGTCACGTGATATATATTTATCACGCCATATAAAGAATAACAAAGTGTTCACGATAAAAATGTCAATCAAATGATTCTCACAAATATTGACATTTTACAGACTTCCTTGTATAACAATATATAATTAACAGCCCAGAGGGGAAACAAGCTAAATGGTGTGTGTGCTGTTTGATTTTGATTCCTCTTTGCTGACTGGAAATAGCTGAATACAATTTAGATGAACCAAAAGGAAATCAATGTTTAGCTTGACATGCTTTCTTCCTAAGTTATGTAAGGAAGGACATACTCCTACAGGAAAATAAGTGGCAAACGTTGACGATATTTGCATCGTCATGCCTCAAGCTTCTTTGATTAATGACAACTGAAACCGACTCTGAAATATGCTGAGCTAGGGTGATTGGTTCTGCAGCACAATTCAGTATTGTTTGTAAATGGTCGGTCATATACGTGAAACACTATTGCTTTTCATAATTAATATCCACACTGTCCGTGCGTGCCCCAGTGCGATGCTGTGAGGACTGCTGAAGATAAATAACAAGGTTTCAAAAGGCAAACAAGAAGGTAGGCATGACAAAAGTTTCATTCACTTATATATTAGTAAAACTTAGCCTGAATTTTATCCGATTACTTCGAGTCGTTATTACTCCATCGGTAACGTCTGAATCGACCGGCCGTTAATACCGTCAGTGACGTCACTACTCCTTTACTTTAATTCATGCAAAAAGTAAAACACTATTTTCAAGTGGCAAACCAAGAAATATCGTTTGGAAATGTCTACATGATACAGAACAGCTGACAAAATTGCTTTACTCTTTTCGATCGTAATTGACGTATAACGTTCAAACTATCAACTGCATGCCGTACTCTGAACTAGTTGTAATTCAAACTCGATCGTAATCACGCAATGAAATAAATACACACACGAAACACTTTATAATTCAAAAACACAACAATTTCTTTTAATTGAAAAGAAACTATTTGGTCCGTAACGAAGAGAAAAGAAAAACAAGGAAACAAGAAAGAAAGGCTAACAGAATCATTACACTTGACGGTGAAAATTGCAAGAAGGGCGAATGACAACATGACATTGGTCTCAGAAACTTCGCATAAACAAAATCATTGCAGAAACCACAAAGCGGCTCTAAAAGAAAAACCTACCGATTCTTCCCAATGATTCTTCATTTGCAGTTAAATGTAGCAATTCAGTTTCGAAGACAAGGGCAATTTTGCTGTTTACGAGAAAGATTATCGAAATGTTTGAACTCCACGCAAGAATTGAATGCCACCAATGCGATCAGCTGAATAGCAAGCAACAATCCCGCTAACATTTTTCATAATTATACATAATTATGCGAATGTTTAGACTTTCAACCAATCAAAATCACTACCCGGTTTTCGGGTAGTAGTGACGTCACTGGACGGCATTAACGGCCGGTCGATTCAGACGTTGTTGAGAGGAGAAAACGACTCGAAGCAATCGGAGGAATGTCAGGCTAAGTAAAGCTTCCATTGCCGTAAAGAAAATTTTAATTCACTTTGGGTTTAATTAGAAATCGCTGATTGTAAATAGTTAATTCTCTGTTAGGTTAGTTAGAGTTACACTGGTACGTCAATGTTTGTTGAGAACCGCCTTTGTCAGTAGTTGAATGCGGTAGTATTTCACTTAGGTTAGGTTTACCGTTCACACTGTACAGAATAGCTTTTGCGCCGCCACGATATTGGATAGGGCATCTGTTCACACACGAGAACGGTGATTTTGGCGCAATTATTGTGACGGAACGAAACAGTTACTTCGCTATACGCCGAACTCTAAACTAAAGAGTCGGATAGCTGTTCATACTATAATTCCCGCCAAAAGTGTGTGTCCAAACACGGCACAATTCCACAGCATTGTTCGTAACTTCCTATAAGCTAGTGGAGAGCAGTGTTTCATAAGGCGTTAGGAAATGGGGTAAGACATAGGCATTAATTGCCTTATTGCAGACAAAGGATGCTAAAAGCACAAAAATTTAACCTCGCGATCGGAAGACGATGCACCGAAAACGTAAATGTTATATAGAATTTGATAAGCGGGGGAGCTTTTTTTTAAATTAAGACACCATAGAAAACCGGAGTTTGTGTTCTATATATGTGATCTGATGTAGGACGAAGTCTACAAAAACATTTTTTCGCCTTTTCAAATGTACTAGGAGTATATATTTTTAACAACGTCACAGAAAGATTAATATTGCTGCCTTTACTTCCGTGTTACAATTGCCCAGACGTTAAGCGTGTTCAAGTTACTATCACCCGGCTTGGTCTTATTTCGCATTTCCTGACTAGAAACTGGGAATGACCTAATTACTCAAATGCAAAAGTGAGTTAATGTTTCTTATTTGTGGAATCGTAACTAAGGCCGCGAACGTAGTCTTAAATATTCTTTTGTTGTTCTCAAGACACTGGACTTAGTATTGATTGCAGTTCGCCCTTCACTATATTGTTTGATGAGTGATTGATGACTTTATAGATGGTTAACTTCAAAGTTGACCGAAGAAAAGTAGCTTTTGGACTTGGTTACTGCTCAAGCATGTAAACATGACGTTGCAGCTTTATAGGAGGTTAAAAGAAGAGCCACTGGACTGAATATAAAACAGTTTTTTGAAGATAAATTTTCTAGTTTACATTTAGGTGTTTCCAGATATTGCCGACGTTCTGAATGTCGATAACGCTTCAACGGATAGCAGACTTAATTTAATCAACAGATGATAAAAAATATTGTCATTAGTGAACCGTAAAGAAGGAAATAGGCACCCGGGCCGGGACTTTTTTGATCGGAGACATCCACTCGTATGTAACATTCTTGGACTTCTAACTGCCTATTAATGCAACTTATTCCCATTTAAAGGATATTGGTGACTCGAGTGGACAAATGACCATGTCAGAAGAGGAAATATTTAGCATTGACTTGGTGGAAGCGGCCATCGCCCAAAGAAAGTTCTTAAAGCTTGTAGATGAACATCCGTGCCTTTATGTTGGCCCACATGTTCAAAATGCTCTCAGAAGGTATGACTGAGAGTGATGCTATAGCGAAGCTAGGAACAAATGGGAGGATAGTTTTCTTCTTCTTCTTCCTATCTTATTTATACCGTAACTTTAGAAACTCTTGAAATATATTTTGAGAGGCTGGAATTTGAGAAAAGGAAGATGAAATTGTAAGGGATGAGGCAAGATTTTACAGGGCGGAATTTCGTTAATTTTGAAAGACCAATTTAACATTTGGCATTAGAGAGAGCAGACTCCATCTTCCTCCAGAATTTCCAACGAAGAACTTTGTAGTTAAAATAGATGAAGTAAACACCTCTTAGTACGCGCGACTTGAAAACATAGCGACAGGGTAGGACATGATTGCAGACTACACATTTGCCTCACTTTAGATATGCATTCTAACAAAAACAGGGTCAATATGCGTCCCAAAAATAATCACACTCCCTGAACAGAAACTGTCCCTTCGTGCAAAGAGTTTCCTTTGCGTAGAAGTTTAATTGGTACAGTCAAACCCCGTTAATACGGAAACTGATAAGGCCGTAATATCGTGGTGTCCATATGTAAACATTTCAGTAGAAGAGCATTTTTAATGAATTGATGCCGTGAATAAAGCTTGATACTACTACTACTACTACTACTACTACTACTACTACTACTACTACTACTACTACTACTACTACTACCACTACTACTACCACTACGTACCACTACCACCACCACCACTACCACAACTACTACTACTACTACTACTACTACTACTACTACTACTACTACTACTACTACTACTACTACTACTACTACTACTACTACTACTACTACTACTACTACTACTACTACTACTACTACTACTACTACTACTACTACTACTACTACTACTACTACTACTACTACTACTACTTCTACTACTACTACTACTACTACTACTACTACTACTACTACTACTACTACTACTACTACTACTACTACTACTACTACTACTACTACTACTACTACTACTACTACTACTACTACTACTATCACTACTATCACTACTATCACTACTACCACTACTACCACTACTACCACTACTACCACCACCACTACTACTACTACTACTATACTATACTATACTACTACTATAGGAGGAAACTTGTACAACCTCATGAAAAGTCTTTATTGCAACTCGACATGTTCCATCAAAATTGGTGAAAACAAAACACAGCCTTTTTCATATTCCAGAGGTGTACGTCAAGGCTGTGTTTTAAGCCCTCTTTTATTTAACCTCTATTTAAACAATCTACCACTTTTATTCGAAAACACCTTATCTGACCCATTTGTTCTCCCAAATGGGAAAAAAATAAATTCACTTTTCTACGCAGATGATTTAGTTATTCTATCAAGATCGAAAACTGGATTACAGAACTGTTTAAATGCGCTTTCTTTGTATTGTGACAAATGGAAGCTAAAAATTAATCCGAAGAAAACAAAAATTATGATATTCCAGAAACGCCCCAAAAAATCTATTGACATCAAATTCAACATAGGCAGTGAGTCAATTGAAATTGTCCAAGAATACACTTATTTAGGTACACGTTTAACTCCAACGGGAAACTTTACACTTGCACTCGAACACTTAAAAGAAAAGGCCCTTCACGCGTTTTCTAGTATTCGGAAGCGGACAATTCTTAACAAACTTAATCCTAATACTGCATCCCAAATTTTTGACACCATGGTATTCCCAATCTTGAGTTACAACAGCGAGGTATGGGGAATGTACACCAAGCAAGATTTTAAAAAATGGGATAGCTCCCCAATAGAAAAAATCCACCTCAAATTCTGTAAACGTTACTTAGAGGTTAACAATAAGGCCTCTAACATAGCCTGCAGAGCTGAACTTGATAGACTGCCGCTGCTTATCCCGATAAATCAGAAAATTATGAAATATTTTGTTTACCTCAACAACAAAGATAATGACTCTATAGTCAAACAGTCTTTCCTTATGTCAAAGAATCTACATTCTATGAATAATTCCGGATATTTTTCCAATTTCATAAACATGCTTGAACAATACAATCTAACCAGTTTAGATGCTGAATCTCTAGATAATGATAAAATTAGACGATATACCACAGAAATGAGAGAGAAATATCTATCTTTTTGGCGGCACAGCCTCGAAAATTCAAAAAAACTAGAATTTTATAAAACTTTTAAAGATGAATATTCTACATCTGATTATCTCTACCAGCTAAGACATTATGACGAACGACATAATTTTGTTAAATTTAAAATAAGTAATCACAAACTTATGATTGAACATGGTCGATACCAAATCGATCATTTGCCAAGAGAAAATAGATTATGTCCTTTATGTAACTCAAATCAGGTAGAAGATGAGATTCATTTCATCTTTCAATGTAACAAATACTCAGTACAGAGACAGGCATTTATTAATCAAATCAATCGAATAATACCTGACTTTGACAAGAAATCATCTCCGGAAAGCATAAAACTGATAATGAATTCGAAGGAACATCATGTAAATAAGTTAGTTATGAAGTTTGTCTCCTCCTGCATGAAAATACGTGATTCATTGTTAGTAATGTAACCGAATTTTTCTAGATTGTTATTAGTGCTGTTTTGTTTTTTTATTTTGATTGTCATATACATGCTTTTGCAATACTGTAAAGTGATGCGGTCATGCAAATAAAGCAATTTATTACTATTACTATTACTACTACTACTACTACCACCACCACCACCACCACCACCACCACTACTACTACTACTACTACTTCTACTACTTCTACTACTACTACTACTACTACTACTAGTACTACTACTACTACTACTACTACTACTACTATTACTACTACTACTACTATCACTACTACCACTACTACCACTACTACCACCACTACTACTACTACTACTACTACTACTACTACTACTACTACTACCACCACCACCACCACCACCACCACCACTACTACTACTACTACTACCACTACTACTACTACTACAACTACTACTACTACTACTACTACTACTACTACTACTACTACTACTACTACTACTACTACTACTACTACTACTACTACTACTACTACTACTACTACTACTACTACTACTACTACTACTACTACTACTACTACTACTACTACTACTACTACTACTTCTACTACTTCTACTACTACTACTACTACTACTACTACTACTACTACTACTACTACTACTACTACTACTACTACTACTACTACTACTACTACTACTACTACTACTACTACTACTACTACTACTACTACTACTACTACTACTACTACTACTACTACTACTACTACTTAGACGATATACCACAGAAATGAGAGAGAAATATCTATCTTTTTGGCGGCACAGCCTCGAAAATTCAAAAAAACTAGAATTTTATAAAACTTTTAAAGATGAATATTCTACATCTGATTATCTCTACCAGCTAAGACATTATGACGAACGACAGAATTTTGTTAAATTTAAAATAAGTAATCACAAACTTATGATTGAACATGGTCGATACCAAATCGATCATTTGCCAAGAGAAAATAGATTATGTCCTTTATGTAACTCAAATCAGGTAGAAGATGAGATTCATTTCCTCTTTCAATGTAACAAATACTCAGTACAGAGACAGGCATTTATTAATCAAATCAATCGAATAATACCTGACTTTGACAAGAAATCATCTCCAGAAAGCATAAAACTGATAATGAATTCGAAGGAACATCATGTAAATAAGTTAGTTATGAGGTTTGTTTCCTCGTGCATGAAAATACGTGATTCATTGTTAGTAATGTGACGGAATTTTTCTAGATTATTATTAGTGCTGTTTTGTTTTATATTTTGATTGTCATATACATGCTTTTGCAATACTGTAAAATGATGCGGTCATGCAAATAAAGCAATTTATTACTATTACTATTACTACTACTACTACTACTACCACCACCACCACCACCACCACCACCACTACTACTACTACTACTACCACTACTACCACTACTACCACTACTATCCGTAAACTGTCCGTAATATAGAAGTTTCCGTTAATCTAGCTACAAACGTTTGCACCACCCTTTCTTTTGTCATGTGCCTTGATGGGGTTATTTCTTTCAAGTAGTTTTTTACAAGGGCTATTTCCATTTTGGGTTTAGATATGAAGTCTTCTGGCTTCCTCTTCTCGCTCAGTCCCCAAATGAACCAGTTGCTGCTCCCCTCGACATTGCTTGGGTTTGGCACGTGCATATGCTTTCACCTCTCGCTTATGAAAGGGATTGCAACGTGATTGTCTCAACATTGGTGGACCATAAAACCATTGTTGGAGGAGAGCGCGAGGCTGGACTTCAAAAGGCAAAGCTCTTATGGCACCAATTTTACGGCAATGAGCCTTTTGAAGTTGACCTGACAGCCCCTGTTGGTAACGAGATGCCTCATGTGTCAAGAATCCAATATGATATCGTGGCTGCATGCAGTCGTCAGAGGGTCTTTAATTATCAGGTTTCCTTACCACATTATGGGGACGAAACGTTTCTTAGAGATGCACTTATACGATATAAACAACATTTGAGGTTCGAACAACAACATCTAAATACGTTTCTGGTCCCGCGTTACGCCTTTATGTGGTATGCGCACCAAGTTCATCCACTGGCCTACAGGACGGACACCATGAAAATTCTGGGAAGAGTTCTGAACCATGATGATTCTGTAAACGATTGTCGACCAGGTTCTGTCACGTCTGCGAAAGCTGCAATAAGGATATGGAAGGATTTTGGCATGAGTCTTGGGACGAATGGAGCCACATTTCGAGGGGGAAAAAAATCTGGCATGAATTTTGGGACGAATGGAGCCACATTTCGAGGGGGGAAAAAATCTAAAAATCATAACCCCATCGATTATTCCTCAATGGCAAAAATAAGATTTACATACTTAGTGCATGTATCCGTAGTAAAGATTCATGGTCTTCCAAAGCCGAAATTATACTTAGTCCAAATAAGTTTACGTGGAAGCTATGGCGCTGGTGGACAACAGTCAAGCTATAAAGTTAAGGGGCCAGTTGCTAGTTTTCACGGAAGCACGTTTGAGTTTGATACAAGCAGAAGTAATTTTATCCAGGTAAAGAGCCTTTTTCCTTCTTAAGGATTTATAATCAATTAAGCAAACATCCATCTCCCGAGTAACCAGTAAGAGTATGTCCTTTCAAATATTTATGAATGAGTAAGACTTCGTTTGAATAAAAGTGACAGTGTTTTTTTCTAGACCGAATGACATCCAGACATCAAGAGCTCGTCAAAATTTATTGATTCCGTAAAAACAGACTAAGATACCTTTCACTCACAAGTACGGAAAAGTCATAGCACTAAAGTGGTAACCACCATAGTCAACCGTTTGCATGAGGCCAAGGTTTCCCTTTTCTTTTGCTAGCTACATGAATGAAAAAGGTTTTAATCTATGCAATTAAATTGATTAAACGTCAGGCATTAATGGCTCAATCAGTTCCAAGTAGGCCTATGATGGTTAACAGTTAATAAATTTTCATTTAACGAACTTAATCACTCTCTGCAGGTAAAGGCAAGTTTTTGCCGTCGACGTCGGAACTCGATGTCTTGTTTGAAGCGCTCTTCTGATCCTGTCAGAACATGCTTTAATATTCCTTGTAATCCTGACGGCATCCCGAGAGAATTCGTCAAAACTGACGTAAAGGAACATGAATTTTGGTTTGATGACCAAACCTCTATTAGACTTACTGTCGCGACTCATCCACCTTCACATTTACCCGGGCGGTTTGCGCACTGCGATCAAGAAGGCGAGGAGTGAACATGTTGCAGGAAGCGACGGTGGAGACTAATATTCGTTAAATACGCTGTAGAAATCAGCTAAGTATTTGCCCTTTATTTTCTTTCAAAGACGTCTGTAAAAACAGAGGCTATCGAACTATCGGGGGAAAACAGTGTCATTCCTTTAATAAGTGTATTTTGTTCGAAATCACTCACATGCGGTCGGTGAATCGAAGCTTTATGATTGCTGCTTTGTTTGGGTTTGCTTAGAGTCAATAGCACTAGGGTTTGCAATTGTCATGCTTCGCATCCTTTGCCAGCCATATAAACCATACTGCACTCAAACCAACCGGTTTGTGAAGCCACGTAGGATAGACAATACCGACATGAAGCTTGTTGAAGGAGCAGGGTATATTGCCTTTACTTTCAGAGGCGGCGATGATCGTGAATTTGGTGGGTGTGGTGGATGCCGGCGGTGGTTGCAATACGTGTGGAAGCAGCGGCTGTGGTGATGACGGAGGCGGGGGCGACGGAGATGGCGGCGGTGACAGAGATGGCGGATGCGGGGGTTGTGGTGATTAAATCTCAAAAGGTTTTAGGCTTTGTGTTTTAAATCCAATAAACACACATGGAAATTCCTCTCTGAAAGATGTTCGGTGAGACTTAAGGGGGCAATTCGGGCAAAAGCCTCACTAATTAAGAGGCAATTATCGAAAGATCGTTTCTTAGGAGAAAACGTTGTCTTTCGTACCTCTTCAGCTAATACTTCTGATACAATTTCAAAATTCTTTCTTTCAAGTATTTGACAAATAATTTCTATTTATTGTCGAATATAGACAATATTAAGCGGGTTCGTGTTCATGTTTTGCAGTAAATAGCATATTTGCAATTACGTTTGCGTAATCTTGGATTGAAATGAGGCCGTAACCAAGAATGAAATCTAGGAGAGACGAATCTCGACACAAAGAAGGAGTTTAAAAGGTTGATAAAAACATAGCTTTCATACTTCCTTATTTAGTACCCCTACAATAAGGTAAACAAAGAATTTTGCCCAGCAAAAGACATACATATTATAAGCATTATTATACAATGCACTAAATATCTGCTTTCTCATTGGCAAATAGCCTACAATTAATTTGAAACTCGGCGCAACCTACAGATACGTTAGTTATCTCTGTGCTAGCAGATAGCTGACTTGTCAAGTTGCGCGCAAAATTTCCAAGAGCAATCAAACTATTTAACCTATTCCCCTACTACAAACTGAACTGGTTTACATTACACTCGTGCCTCTCCACAAGGGTTTCCTCTCTACAACGGTCATTTACAGCTTTTTCGAAAAAGGTTGTCGGAAAATTGAGCAACCGACATCCCCGAAAGGTAATGCTTAAGTGGACTGTGATCAATAGACTGTTCGTGACCTTGTAGCTGCCGTACCTACTTTTATTGTTTTGTTTTAGCACTTGCAAACATACGTCCATGGCCTCTAGTGCTATTCTTCCAAATTTACTTTAAGAACAGTGAACTCAAAACCACCCACAATCCCTTTCGGGTGCACTTTTTGCGACAACTTTTCTCGAAATTGCTTTATACCTCCGTCCTCAAGATGGTTCTTTTCGATCGAGAGGTTCAACTGTATTTCTTTGCGCTGCCCTCTACCACCCGTGCCAATTTCTAAGTGAACTGTACTCCTCAGATCGACAGGGTAACTGGAGCGTGGCTCACTAGCTATTAGTGCTTAATTTAACTTGCTTCGTTGATTACTGTCATGATAAAAAGAAAAAAATGTCAGTTCGTTTGCCGGGAGGGATGGAAGGTGGTGGGGCTTTTGACATTCGGGGGGGGTGGGGGAGGGGGGCCGGGGGTGTAGTGAATGATAGAGAGTCTCGAGACTTTAGATCTCCGGAGGTTAACATCCCTGCAACATTTACCGCTTCACGAAATTATCCAGTCTCAGAGAACCGTTACAAGTATGTTGGTTAACAATCGTTCTCGTGTTGACGAACGTTCTATTTTGAGAAATGGACAAGTTTGCATGAATTAATTACATTTCTCCATATTTGACTCCGGTAGAGATATTATATATAGGAAGTATTGTACATTGTGGATAATAATGAATACTTCCACTAACATAGTGGTAACAAGGGGCGATTATTTTCTCGTTATATTAAATGTAGAAAGGCTAAAAGTAGCATATTACGTTTTACGTTGTTGTTAAAATGCCTGCAAACGGAGATGGATCGAGGTTGAAGGAGGGAAACAATTTTAGACGCATATATAGATTACTTTTCTGGGTAATTTTTAATTCTCAGTTAATTAAATATGCAAAACAAAGCAATGTTCCTCGATTCAATTTTTTAAGCAAGAGATATAAACCACAAAGCGTGTCGCAAGGAAACTTAAATGTTGCTTAATTCTTCCTGCGACATCCTATGATAAATGTCAAAGAAGAGAATTAAATGGGTTGTTCTTAAAGCTAAGCAAAGGTAACAATAGTTAGTTTAGTAAATAAACTTTATGGTACATGAACCTTAATTATTTGTAAGCCAGGCTCCATATGAATATGACTGAGACTGTAAACGTTTAGTCATTTGTACTTCTTCCCAATAATGCATGTAACTTTGTTGCAAGTTGTAATAGAAAACCTGTTACACTTTTCAGTAATAATAAAGAGTCCAACTAAGGGATAATGTGATCATAGGAGCAACTCTTACAGCACAAGCACTTATCAATCAAACGAAGTTTCTGTGCCAACAAGGTCTTAGCCTGTACCATGCTCTCGGTCAGTGTAGACGAAAAAAGGGAGGGAGCAGTGAGATAGTACACGATCGAAAACGTTCCACTACTCCCTCTCTCCTCACCCCTCAGCGGTTTTCGTTGATCCACTTCTTCCTCTTTATCTTCAACCCTGAAACAAGCTACCTTCCACGTGTTTATGAATCAAGCTAAAATGGGCAAAATAGAAAAATTGTCCAATTGGGAACGAATTGGTAGTTTTCTTGTTATTTTTTGTTGTCATTCCCAATAACACTTGTAACTTATTTTCGGATCATATAAGTTTCTGGGAAACGGTCCACCTACCCCTCCCCTAAGCCAACATTTTGCCCTAAGTGAGAAGTATGTGTTGATGTTGGCTTTGGGGAGGGGTAGGTGTGCAGTTTTCCCAGAAGCGTAAAATTATTCGTTGAATCTAGGTATTTTAACATTTTCAAAAATCTCAACCTTATCGGCCCTAATAATTGTCAATAAAAATGTCTACAATCGGCGACAAAATGCGTTGAAACACTTCGTCTAAAGCTGGGCTTTTTTACGTTTTACTAACTTCAAAAGGAGGAAATATAGCTTTTCCTCCCCCATCCCCTCGATGTTTGAGCTACCTATAGAAAACAACAAACAGCCCAACTTTGAATGGGGGGGACAGTGGAGGGGTGTGGATTATTTTGTTCTTTGAAGTTACCCTATTTGAATACAATTTTGTCGCCGATTGTAGGTTTGCAAACGGCAGTTAACCCGGTGATGTGATGACGTCATAAGTTATACAGCTGTAAATGCATGAGCTCAGTCAGTTCATAACACGTTTTGAGCAAAAGTGAGGGCTGTTCGAATCCTTGTTCTTCAAAAACTGCAAAAATGGTTAAATTCCATCTTTATTTTTTGTGGAATCCAAGATGGCTATCATCGTTCCATCGTCTCTTCTATCATAGATCAGAGAACGAACGAGAAAAAATGCGTAAAACCGTTCACCTACTGTAGGCCACTGTTTTTACTCCACTTGATATTGCGGCTTATTAAACCGGGCTAATATTGACATTTTACAGACTTCTTGTATAACAATATAACTGCCCAGAGAGGAAACAAGCTAAATGGTGTGTTTGCTGTTAGATTTTGATTCCTCTTTGCTGACTGGAAATAGCTGAATATGATTGAGATGAACCAAATGGAAATCAATGTTTGGCTTGACGTTCTTTCTTTCTAAGTAAAGTAAGGAAGGACATAATCGTACAGGAAAATGAGTGGCAAACGTTATCGATATTTGCATCGTCATGCCTCAAGCTTCCTTGATTAATGACAACTAAAACCGACACTGAAACACGCTGAGCTAGGGTAATTGGTTCTGCACCACAATTCAGTGTTGTTTGTAAATGGTCGGTCATACGTGAAACACTTTGTTGGTCCAAAATTAATACCACACTGCCAGTCCGTCTCCCGATGCGATGTTGTGAGGACTGTTTGAAGATAAACAACAAGGTTTCAAAAGGCAAGCAGAAGTATGGTAGGCAAGACAACGTTTCATTCACTTAAATATTAGTAAAACGTACATTGCCTTAAAGAAAATTGATATTCACTTTGGGTTTAATTAGAAATCGCTGATTGTAAATGGTTAATTTTCTGTTAGGTTACGTAGAGTTACACTGGTAAGTCAATGTTCGTTGAGAACCCGCCTTGTCAGTAGTTGAATGCGATAGTCTTTCACTTAGGCTTGGTTTACCGTTCGCACTACACCGAATGGCTTTTGCGCCGCCACGATAATCATACTGGATAGGTCGAGGATAGGGCTTTTGTTCACACACAAGACCGGTGATTTCGCGCTATTTTTGTAACACTGTGCGAAACTGTGCTACGCCAATCTCTAAAGTTAATTCCCGCCAAACGTTTGCGTCCAATCACGGCGCAATTCCGAAGCGTTGTTCGTAAATCTTCGAGCACAGTCTCAGCATTTTCCCAGTTGTTTCCATTAAGCACTGTTGTTTAGAAGTTTTGTAACTTCCTATAAGTTAGTGGATAGCAGGGTTTCATAAGGCAATAGGAAATAGCCAAGGGTAATTGCCTTATTGCAGACAGGGATGCTTAAAGCACATGAAATTTAACCTCGCGATCGGAAGACGATGCCCTAGTGCAAATGTAAATGATAGAATTTGATAAGCGCTGGAGCGTTTTTTAAATTAAGACACCGTAGAAAGCCGGAGTTTGTGTTCTATATCTGTGATCTGATGGAGGACGAATTTTTTTTCATCTTTTCAAATGTATTAGGAGTATATTATTTTACAATGTCCCAGAAAGATTAATATTGCCGCCTTTACTTCCATGTTAAAGTCGCCCATATGTTAAACGTGTTCAAGTTACTATCATCCGGCTTGGTTTCATTTCGTATTTATTAATTTCCGGACAAGAAACAGGGAATGGCTAATCAGTCAAATTAACAAATAGATTCCATGTTGCCGTGCGTCTGTTCAATAGTAGATCACAGATGACGTCAAAATGTGGTAAAAACAATGAAGCGGCTCGTGTGTGTCACTGATGTTTTTACCACATTTTGACGTCCTCTGAGATCTATAACTGAACAGACGCACGGTAACATGGAAGCTATTTGTTTTATACAATGATCAGAAAAGAAAAAGACCGCCTTACACATACCTGCCTCGGACCGCTTGACTGTTCGAGGATTTGTGCTAGTTTAGGCATTTTTTAAGTCCCAAGCGCTCGTCTCTGTTTCTCTTTTTTTTTCTTTATCTTAATTGTATACAGTTTCTTCGAAACGTTTTTCAACGTCCTTCCTTGCTCAAAGCCGAATAATGGCAAAAACATTTTGCAAAACGGCGAGTCTCCCATAGCGATGAGCGATTTCTTATAGTTTAGGCATTCTAAAGTAGTCAAGTGCTCTTTTTGTCCCCGTTTCTCCATTTTTCTTTTCTGTAAATAGCTCCTGTTGAACATTTTTCGAGGATTTCACTTGCTTTAATCCGAAATAATCTCACAAACATATTCAAAACTGTGCGCCATGTTGAACAAAACAAACTAAGAAAACAAGTTTCGCGTGACGTCATCCATGTATATGTACTCTGACAGATCATTGGCGACGACCAATCACAGCGCGCGTAGCATTCACATCATTGTATAATGCAAAAGTCAGCTAACGTTTCTTGCTTTTGGAATCGTAACAAAGGCCGTAAATGTAGTCTTAAATATTCTTTTAAAGTTTTCAAGACACTGGACTTTAATATTGATTACAGTTTGCCCGTCGCTATATTCTTTGATGAGTGATTGATGACTTCATAGCTGGTTAACTTCAAACTTGACTTTTTAAAAGAAAAGAAGCTGTTGGACGGACTTGGTTACTGCTCAAGCATGTAAACATGATGTTGCAGTTATATAGGAGGTTAGAAGAAGAGTCACTGGACTGAATATAAAACAGCTTTTTAAGATAAATTTCTAGTTAAAAAGTGTTTCCAAATATTGCCGACGTTACGAATGTTTATAACGTTTCAACGGATAGCAGGCTTAAATCAAATGATAAACATTATAATTAATCGTATGATAAAAGTTATTAAACCATGAGGAAGGAAATAGGCACGGACGCTGCATTTTACTTCGTAAAAGCCTTTTCAGCACCTCTCAGTGCAGTAGAGACTTGATGTCAGATAGAGTCGTTTACGTGATCTGTAGATACGGAAATTGATTGGAGACAGCCAATAGTATGTAATATTCTTGGACTTCTAACTGCTTATTAATGTAACTTTTTCCCATTTAAAGGATATTGGTGACTCGAGCCGACAAACAACCATGTCAGAAGAAGAAATATTTAGCATCGACCTGGTGGAGGCGGCCATCGCCCAAAGAAACTTCTTAAAGCTTGTAGATGAACATCCGTGCTTGTATGTTGGCCAACATGTTCAAAATGCTCTCAGAAGGTATGACTGAGAGTGATAGTGAAGCGAAATTCATAGAAGGATAGTTTTCTTTTTCTTCTTCCTATCTTATTTATACTGTAACTTTAGAAACTCTTGAAGTATATTTTGAGAGGCTTGCGTTTGAGAAAAGGACGATGAAATTGTAGGCAAGATTTTACAGGGCAGAATTTCGTTAATTTTAAAAGACCAATTTAATATTAACTCCCGTCAAAGCAAAATTGGAGGAACTGTCCAAACAAAATAATATTGCCTGTACAATTTCTTGGCACGCACTTAGCAAAAAACGCTAATAGTCTGTTACAAATCAGATATTACAGATAATAAGTAAAAAGCAAAGAAAAAGAAAAGAAGAAATATTTGTAATAAGGTCAAAAGCAAGAAAAAAACATTGTTTTTTGCTTGAGGTTTTAGTAATATAAATTTAATAGAGATTTACACGGAACTATAGCTCAAAATATCGCGACCTACTCGCTAGAGGACCATGCGCTTAAATCCATCAGCTAAATAAAGAATTATTACCGCATAGGTTTTCGAAACTTCAGTCATTGTCAACAACAGTCCTATTCAGGAATACGTTCACCCGGACGATCATACTCCACCTGCTGAATCACGTTTCAGGGAAACTGCCCACCTACCCCTCCCCTAAGCCAACATTTTGCCCTAAGTGTGAAGTAAGTGTTAATGTTGGCTTATGGGAGCTTATGGGAAGGGCTTTCTTTCCCTAGGGACAAAGTAAACTGTTCGTAATAAAGAGGTTTCCGTTAACCGGGGTTTCACTGTATTGAATCATGCACTTTTAAATCTAGGTCAGTTTGAACGTTTGCACGGCCCTTTCTCTTGCCACCTGCCTTGATGGGGTTATTCTTTTCAAGTAGTGTTTTACAGGGTCTTTTTCATTTTGGGTTTAGATATGAAGTCTTCTGGCTTCCACTAATCGCTGAGTTCCCAGATGCAACAGTTGCTGCTCCTCTTGACATCGCTTGGGTTTGGCACGTGCATATGCTTTCACCTGTCGCTTATGAAAGGGATTGCAACGAGATTGTCTCAACATTGGTGGACCATAAAATCCTTGTAGGAGAAGAGCGTGAAGCTGGACTTCAAAAGGCGAAGCTCCTATGGCACCAACTGTACGGAAGTGAGCCTTTTGAAGTTGACCTGACAGCCCCTATCGGTAACGAGATGCCTCGTGTGTCAAGAATCCAATATGATATCGTGGCTGCATGCAGTCGTCAAAGGGTCTTCAATTATCAGGTTTTCTTACCACACTATGGGGACGAAACGTTTCTCAGAGATGCACTTGAACGATACAAACAACATCTGAGATTCAAACAACAACATCCAAATACATTTCTGGTCCCGTGTTACGACTTTGACCTTATCTGGCATGTGCACCAAGTCCATCCGCTGGCCTACAGGACGGACACCATGAAAATCCTGGGAAGAGTCCTGAACCATGATGATTCTGTAAATGATCGTCGACCAGGTTCTAAACTTGTAAACTCAGCGAAAGCTACAATAAAGATATGGAAGGATTTTGGCTTGGATTTTGAGAAGAATGGAGCCATGTTTCGAGGGGAACCTCCTTTGAACATTGCTGAAAATCCTAATCCCATCGATTATTCTTCGATGGCGCAAAGATTTAAATGCTTAGTGGATGTCAAAGAAGTAGAGATTCAAGGTCTTCCAAAGCCGAAGTTATACTTAGTCAAAATAAGTTTCCGCAGTAGCCTTGGTGTAGGTGGAAGACAGATAAGACAAGAAACTAAGGGACCAGCTGCTTCTTTTCACGAAAATTCCGGCCGACCTCTAACAACATTCGAGTTTAATAATACAAGGAAAAGTAATTTTATTCTGGTGAATAGCTTTTTTTCCCATCTTAAAGATTTATAATGTAATATAAAGCAAAATTCTTTCTCCAGAGTGCCCAGAGAGGATATGACCCTCTACCTTTTTATGGAGAAGGCATCGTTTGAACAATAGGAAGGGTGTTATTTTTTTTACGCAATTACAGCAAGATATCGAGATCTTGTCCAAATGTAGCACAGGCAAAGACAACTTTCACTCACAAGTATGAAACGGACGTAGCACCAAAATGGTCGCCGCCATAGTCAATCGTTTGCTTGAGTGTTCTCTTTTCTTTCGCAACGTGGATACAATCTATGCTGCAAACAAAAGTTTTTAAGATGGAATCTACCAGGAAATTGAGTAATTTTAATTTTCAGTGGGCAAAAACCTTGTACCAGAATAATTTAAAGCATATTCCATTCTTTTTTACATTTGTCAAGGGCTAAAGATGTAATTAGTCATCTGTAATAACACCAAAGAAAATCTCGTAAGGGAGACCGAGAAAAAGAAGGTCAAATTTCATAAAATTACATCTTACACATGAAATTTTCAGAATTTTACCTGTGTTTTCACCTTATTGTGAAATTTGACATTCATTTTCGCGGGCTCCCATGACAAATAGTCTTTGGTGTTATTAATGATTTGGATATGTGTCGGATCCACTTGAAGAAGAATCACTTACCAGTTTTTGCACTACATCAGGTTTATTCTGTATACTGTACTTTTTAGATTACATACGTCTTAAACACTGAATACTCCGAGCGAGCGGGAGCGTCAAAAAAACCTGGTACATTTTTGCTCTCTCCTTCCTGTCTTATACCGCGTGGTCGTTTATATAACCTAAAATATCCTCGAGGGACTAAATCAACACTATATAATATACGCGGTATGGACGGAATGCAAAACAATTAAAGATGACTAAGTACTTCGTTAGGCCTTGAAAATGTAAAAAAAAAGAGCAATATTATTTAAATTATTTTGGTACAAGGTTTTTGTCCACTGAAAGTTAAAATTACTCAATTTCCTGGTGGATTCCGTTTTAAAAACTTGCGTTATTAACCCTTTAAGTCCCAAGAGTGACCAACATCAATTTTCTCCTAACAATGTCAAATACATACTCAAAAGAAAAGCTTATGAGAATTAAATAAAATGATCACTAAAGGGAAAATGCTTTGATCTTTTAGCAAATTCTCTCAACTTATTCTATGAGAATTGTATGAAGGGCAGTCTTGAGAATTTGCTGGTGGATCTTGGGGCTTAAAGGGTTAAACGTCAGACATAGATGACTCAGTCAATTCCAAGTGGGCCTATAATAGATCACGATCTTTATAACTCTCCACAGGTAGACGCAAGTTTTTGCCGTCGACGTCGAGACTTAATTTTCTGCCGCAAGCGTTCAACTGATCAAGTCATAAGAAACTTTTTTAGTATTCCTTGTGATCTCGACGACATCCCGGGGGAGTTCGTCGAAACTCCTGAAGTAAAGAAACATGAATTTTGCTTCGATGATCAAACCTCTATTAGAATTACTACCGTGACTCATCCACCTTCGCCTTTACCCGGTTACCACTTTTTTACGGTGAAACCACGAGGAACCGGCTTTCACTCTTTCCGTGACCCCTCTAAGATTTCAGGGTCTTTGACGCTATTCCTCCCTCCAGCTTCATTGGCTTGTTTACCAGAAGCCTCTTGTGAAACGTCAACGGGTCAAGTATTTTACGGGCTCGACCAAGAAGCGTTTACTTACCGAGTTATGCACTCTGTAGCCTTGCAGCTTTCTTCAGTTGAGGTTATTAACAGTGATGGAAACGTTGTAAGTACAGCCCATCTCATCCAAAGCCACGTACTTCCAAGGCAATTGCAAGTCAGCAACAAGGAGGCAAATTGCACTTTAAATGAAGGAGAAAGGGCTTTCTTGGTAAGAGGAAGCAAAGACTGGGGAATATGCATTGGAAAATGGGAGGGTTACGTCAGAGGTGTTCCTGCTGTGGCTCCAAGTAAACGAAGCAGATGGGGGACCCGTGGCATACCCGGCAATCCAGGTTATCTTAAAATCAAGTTCTTTTCTCTTGTGGAGACGAACGAATGGATAACATCATACAAAAACAACATGACGAACTTTGAGATTTATTTCCCTACTGGCACGTGCACAGTAGACCTGCGAACGGGCGAGATTTCATTTCCAGCAAGAGTAGATCATGTACCAGAGTCAATAGCGCTAGGGTTTGTAATTGCCATGCTTCATCTCATTTGCCAGCCATTTCAACCCACAGCTCGATACAACAGTATCTCTCTGAATTTAAGCAAACCACGTAGGATAGACAATGAAAACATGAAGCTTGTTGTAGCAGCCGGGTACTATGCTTCTACTATCAGAGACTACACAAGTGGTGACTGTAGTGGATGTGGTGGATGCGGTGGCTGTGGTGCGTGCGGAAGCAGCGGTTGTGGGGGCGACGGAGGGGGAGGTGATGGAGATGGCGATGATGACGGAGGTTACAGCGGTGGTGGTAGCGGTGGCAGCGGTGGTGGTAGCGGTGGTGGTAGCGGTGGTGGAAGCGGAGGATGTTCAGGATGCTCAGGATGCTCTATGGGTTCTTGATAAGTAAAGATCATCATAAAATAAACGGTAACATGAAATGGGAAAGAGACCTCCTACCTGAAATATGGCTTTTGCTCATATTTTCAGTCAGATCGTCTTTACGAGACTACAGACGATAGCAGTTCAACTTTGGAACCGTTATGACAAATTTTAAGATAAAGGGGCTTATTTCCGGTTGACGCGCGTCGTTCAAAAACGCCATTGCTTAGTCGTCCTCGTCTTAGGGTTGATTTCCAGTGTGACGTAATTTTTACGTGCGTAACGCGCGAAAAATTCACGTTCGCAAATAAAATAGAGGCAATGTATGAAAGGTTGCCCGTATAAAGCGTCAAAAGTAGAACCTCGCTAAACTTCACGTTTAAACTCAACACTTTATATCTAGCCTCTATTCTATTTACGTGCTTAAGATTTACATGCGTCGCTAAAAAGGCGTCAGTGGAATCAATCATTAGAATCTAAAGGTCTCATTATCAAATACTCACATGCGTCTTTTCTTATTTAACGTTTTTAGACTAGTTTTTAGAATCGTCTTAAGACGAGTTTAACGTCCCCGGCATAAAATAGGCCATAGCTCTCATCCGTAGAGGAGCAATCCTTACGGTTGAAGGAGAAGATACTTACAGTTAACTATGAACACAGGTACTCGCAATACAGCATGTGTGGGTTGCCTTATCGATATCGGTTAAGTAATAGCTTAGCTATGAGCCACCCCAATTAGCTATATAGCATGTTAAGGTTGCAGGACAAAAAAAAGGGACAAGATGGTATCGCGTGAAGTATATTTTCGCAAACAGAGAACGTCAGTTTAAACTAAAACCCACGTTAACGTCCAGGGTTGAATGGAATGAGGTTCGAATCTGCCTTGTATTCAGGCGCCTAAAAGAACGTGTAAAAGGTTTCACTGAAAGCAAAGAACCATGGTAAAATCAGGAGCAACCGGAAAAAAAAATAAGGTTGCGCGTCCGCTTCTTCGCTTGCAATAACCCAGGAGGAAACAGATCTGGAAGTCCATCGGTTGTGTTAAGCTACGGTCTAAGTGAGACCTCATTTAATTAACCGATCAGACCAATAGGCGATAAATTTGAAAACGGCTTGTTTTCGTGAAGGAACACAGTGTGTTCCTTGACAATATCGAGTTCATATCGTTTTTCATGTCCACAATGAAACTGCGCTACCTCGGGTCCAAAAGTTCTCAGGTATAGTTAGAGTATGTGAAATTAATTGAGCCGGGCTCAGCGTTGGTTTCGCCGTCCGTCGTTTTCAGATGTGTCCAAGTCAGACAAAACGTAAACTCCGTTTCAGTGTAAAAAGGAGCTAAATCCAGACGGGAGAGAAAAGGCCTACTTTTTAATGATGTAGATGGCGTATAAATAAAAGCTGCGATTGACAGGTGCGATTAACCTTGAAAATCCGTGCAATTGACGGTTTGATTGGAATCCTTTGTATTGGCCGTTTGCTTGTTATATTCCTCTGTTTCCTTTCGTGTTGCGTGAGGTTACTTTTTGTGAGGTAAAAAATGACTTTGTTGATCAGTTTTCATTATCGAGAGATCAGAACTTATAACTTAAGTAGCTTTCATTAAAATGGGCACACTTTAGGACTTCATAAACAGACTCAAAAGTTAGATCCACCTTGAACAGCTTAAATAATAGTGCTCAGTGTACCGGAAAGTACCTCTCAGCAATTTTCATTTGAATAGTCGCACTTAGGATTTTATCCACAGCCTAATTAGTTAGAACCACATTGTACAACATAACAAACAGCACATGCAACTAAAATGCAACGCATTTATCCTTTCTTGTTACCTTACATGTACTAGCTTGAAAGCCCATGCATATGCATGCAAACCTGTACGTTACAAAACATTGTCCACACAACACTAACATTTACCCCTTCACAAAAGGGAGAATCTAAACATGTTACCCGCGACCCGCGACAATTTACCCGCCACCCGCGACTTGCGACGATACTGTCTTCACAAAATTATCCAGTCTCGGAAGACTGTTACTTATACATGTGTTCAAGTTACAAGTTCTCGTGTTGGTGGACGAAATCTACAAACCTGAACGTTCTATTTTGAGGTGTGGACAAGTTTGCATAAATTAATTACATGTCTCCATATTTAGCCTGTTCACAGACCCAGCGCAAGGGGGTAGTGGTGGGGGAAGAAGAAATATATCTTTCTCGCTCGCGAGCTCGCCAATGTTTTAGAAAAGAGCAAAAAGAAAAATAAAACAAAGTCTGTGTACAGGTTACTCCATATTTGACTGTGGTAGTGATATTAGGGAGTATTGTACGTTATAGTTTTGAACAAGGTCTGATTATTTCCTGGTTAGAAAACAGAGAAAGGCTGATAGTAGAATATTTACGTTTTACGTTGTTGTTAAAATGCCTGCGGAGTGAGCTGGAGGTTGATGGAGGGAGGCAATTTTAAACGTGTATATATTTCCGGGTAACTTTATGTTTTCAGTAATATAGAAAGCAAAGCAAAGTTCCTTGATTGATTTTTTTAAGAAAGGGATATAAACCACAAAACGAGTCGCAATGAATCTTAAATTTTGCTCTCCCTTAATTCCTCCAGCGACGACTATGATAAATGTCAATTGAAGTTATTTTAGAACATGCTGAGTCATGATAATGGTCGTATTGCTCGCATATTTCAGGGGCACCCAACGAGGATTTAGTTCAAAACCACCTAACATAGCATTGTTGAACGTATTTTAGTATTTAAACGGTAGATATAGGCATATTTTTATCCCCTAAAAACTTTTCATCTGTTCGGATTTCCTAGCTGAAAGTCTAGTGATCCGAAAATTATAGGGATCAAAACCTACCTTTTCGAAAATTTCAGCCGGGAAAAGGCTCCCGAAAATTCTAGGTGGCCTTTTTTAGGGTAAATATCCGTTGAAAATGGGTAATTATAGCATTTTGTAGATGTTCGAAAATCCTAGGAGAGGCAGGCAAGCAAGAAATTTTAAAACAAATGTTCCGAAAATTCTAGTTCTCAAATCGTCTTCCGAACAGATATTTTCCCGAAAATTGCCGTTGGGTGCCCCTGATATTTGGCTGGTTATAAATTCAGTGGTCTCTCACGTACCTGTCTCTTGTTTTCCATCATTGTAGTATCGTTTTCCTAGTCCTTACGAATAATATTACGTATTATTTGATAGGTAATCAGTGACAAACAGTGACTAAGCGTCACTGACAAATCCAAATGCAAAACTGTTCAAAAAATGCGACTTAGTCTAAATATTTGTGGTTTCACCACTCCCGTTTGAAAAGAACCGCAATATATAAATTATGGACAGAACGCTTTGTTTGGCCACATAATCATGAAATTATTCATAATGGTAATAGGATTGCGTGGAGTCTAATTCGGTCTAAAATCATGCGAGTGATACGGATTAACGCGTGCGCGTCCAATTTTCCGGTTTAATCACGAGTGGAACGAGTGTGATTGCAGACTGAATTGGACTACCCGAATTGCCGTTACCAGTTAATGATAACTGAGTTATTCAGTTATGATTAGTGGAAAATCTGTACATATTTCTTTTGCTTGGGCGAGGTTGATCCAAACCCCTTAGCCACTGAAAAGTCAGTGCGGCATCTCTTAATCCTAACATATCTGACAAACTGGCAATAGGTCTAACTCTTCTAAAGCCGGGATAAGATTATTGTACTTCATGACTGTCATAAAACTTTTTAAGTTTTGTAATTTAACACATTTTTTCTTTGACGTATTGCTTCACGCAAAAAAGTACGTGAAGAGCCTACTGAAAGTAGCAGTATTTACAATTTTGCCAAGATTGTTTTATCCAGCATCATGTTTGTCACTCCTTCTAATTGACAGACTTGTAGTGCTTTTGAACACTACTCCGGTGACGTTTTCATCGTAAGTCAATGTGTTGTCTGAATACCATCCCCAGATCTCTGGCTAAGGGCACTGGCGGTATCGTTTTCTCGAAGTTAGATGGAATTATCAGCCATTTTCTTTCGCATTTGACGTGTTTGAACGTATCTCAAGCAGGAGGAGTTTGTCTTATCGGGATTTGTAAAGACGCTGTCTGCACCGAGTTAAAATCTTCGGTAAATCTTTAGTGTGTGTGCATGTGTGCGTACAGTGCGGACGCAACTTTTGTAGCTCTGTGAAAATTTGGCCAAAATGGCAAAAGGTGGTCAGTCTGACCAAATGAAATCACTGAAAAAAAGCAATGATAGCCTGAAGAAGCAATTAGAGAATGCACGAAAGGATATCAAGAGATTAGAAGAGAGAGTTGACGTCCAAGAACATGCATCGAAGGAACATAATGGCGGACCTTCCCGCGAGGAAAAAGTTCATACAATTCTGTTGAAAATATTTGAAGTTCAGGATAGATATGCTGACCTAAACACGATAATCTCCGATTTTAAAAAATATTAGCCCCCGCTTATCTAAATAGCTGCCTCGATTTTCTTATCTCAATTTCTCTCGTGACTGACCTTTTTTATTATAAATATGGTACTTTTTCACTTCAACTATTCGTAATAAATCTTAAGCCGTCTACACACCACCTGCCTCGATTAGCCTTGCTATTTGCAGGTGGTGTGATATTTGTATATTTAATGTAAGAAATAAAGATGTTGTTGTTGTTGTTGTTGTAGTGTTAGGTGGGCAGTGGCATCATTTGCATGCTTTAACTGGACGGAAGAAGTAAAGGTTGCGATCATCAACGTATGATTCTAGATGGTAAATTTTTGAAATACATGACAGTTAAAAGATGACAGCATCACAAGAAATGATTATCTCCGAAAATGAAGTAGGACATATATATATTAACCTTGTCCACATAATTTGAAAGAGACCGAGAGAGAAATGGAACAAAAATCAAACAGTGACCTTCAACGCCTCTGGCCCCCCTCCCCCCGCCCCCCCCCCCCCCCCCCCTACAAAAATTCCTACCAAACACTAAAGCTGAAAAAGACGTGCACTAGATCTTTAAGATTCTTCTTCTTCTTCGTTTTTTTTTTTTTTTTTTTTTTTTTTTTTTTGTCTCGCCCCCCTCTCAAAAGAAATGATTCAGTCCGGTGGCTTCTCTTGGGTTTCCTCGCCATGAGAGTTTAAGTAATTAGATTTTATTTGATTTGTACAATTTTTGGCAAACAAAAGAATCTATTTATGATAATTTAGGAGGAAAAATATATCCGGATCAGTGCGCATTTTTAAACTATTAAACGTTCAAATGATAAACATGGACAGAGAGGCGTCTTAGCGTCTTTTAGTTAGTTCCCGCACATTTCAACTTCGCTTGCATCTTTCAAAGAGGAGCTCCCTACTGAACAGAATTTCTTCGTGCTACCAGACCGTAAGTACAGAAAATGGTGCCAAAGTAATGAAGCGTTTCAAAAGCCGCTCTCAGTCTCAAATGTATAGATCAAGTGATCGATGGAGCGAGGGGGTGGGGGGCACGATTGGGCTATATATAATGGTAGAAATGATCGACTTCGTGTCTCACACAGTTATCCGAGCCCTGGTCTTTTCAAAACGACGTCGTTCTGTAATTTTCTTCTCGATAGTTTATTAAGGAATGAAAAATGTCTTGCTTTTTGACCTGCCATGGGTTACCGCTTGGCAACAGCATTTTTGCCAAGCCATATGCGACCATGTGCTAGTTAATGTTTATATCTTACTTTTTGCGGCAAAGTATGTTAAACATAAACTGACTCATAAAAGATATCTCCTATACACTCCAAGGGAGTTTTAGCAAAAGCAACTCTTACCAGGAAAGAAATAATTCATGTGAAGGCGGCAAATGATCATTTTATCCTCACCCCACCCCCGTTATACACAGTTGACTAGGAACGAGAGAGAATTTTAACAAGTTTTTAAGTTTCCGTCGCGTGACTTAGTATAACTCCGTTTAAATAGAACTGATTTACTATATTTGCGTCTTCTAGTGTTGTTTATATGCTGAACTCTATATTCCCCTGGAAGACATTGCTCTAGGGAGAGGAAGCCATCTTGCATTTTTTTGGTCACGTCAGTAATTTCAAGGTAAGGATTTTAACTGATCTGAGTAGCTTTTTCTACCATTCCCCCAATACATTGCAATGGTAGTAAAAACTCACGCAGGGACATTAATTCTTTTTTTTTCCTGAACTGATTAACATTGATTTGCATCGTTGGCGAAGGTTCATCTCTTCATTGTATAGTTTCTGACTAACAGACATCAGTATATATAAACTATAGAAGTCAGAAGATGTTAAAATACGCCGCTAGGAACTCACTGCTTTTACTTTTGATATCTGTTATGTCTCTTAAGCAAGCGAAAAAGAAAACTTATAACCCGCTTAAAATGTGCTGACTTGCAGAATAATACAATAGCGTCATGCTCAATAACCCTCTAGTCAAGCTTCAAATTGCCGTCGAGCAATTAGCACAGTGGGGTAAGTGGGATGTGTTTTTCGAAGCGGCTTGTAAATAATAAATTTCGACATGTGGAGAGCAGAGAGAGCGGGATAGTGGTAATAAAGAGCTTCTCGTATCAATTCTAGGGGAAGAGTCGAGGAGGGAGGCACCCGCACTGAGGAGGGGGGGGGGGGGGGGGGGCGGGGGATGCTGGTATGCAGTTTTGAGGACAACAATAAAATTATACTCGTGCGAACACCTAGCCGATGTTGTTACTAAAACATACGTATTAATTTACGCCCGTAATGGAAATTCAGTAGCCTGATCTATATTGTACCCTCCTTCTCCCCTTAGAAAGCTAAGACTATTTTAGTTCATTTTAGAGATGGATTTCTTCAGTCCGCAGACGATGCTATGTTAACTGGCTTGCGTGCCAGCCGATATGACGACTTGATATTGACTTGATATTTCCCAGCGAATATAATATCTGACAGAAACAAAAGTTTCTGTCGCTACAAGAATTACTTTTTTCGTGCACGGCGTTGCCTGGCGTATGTCAAAAAAGTTTTTCAAAACGTTTCCAGGCGCAATTGAGAATTCGTTGCCAGGATTAAAGTCTTAAATTCTCTTAAGGTAAAATATTCACTTTTTTAAACCATGGCCATTAAAATTAAAAGCGAGTGGCGAGATAAAAAAGGAAATGTGGTTTGTGTGGGTCAATGCGCAGCGACACAACTTCGAACAGGCACGCACCAAATTTTCGAGATTCCATGTTTATTTCGCGATTTTGATGGGGGCATATTTCGCGACGCGATTTTGCGAAAATTTTATATTTTGAATCACTTTAATTTCTCTCGTTTTTGAGTGCAACAATTTGCATTTCATAGGCAAGATTATTTAACTTGGCCTTGATTTTAATAAAACGACTTTGTCAAAGGGACAATAACGGTAAAAAAACGCAAAAGCGCGACTAAATGTCAACATTAACAACAAAGCAGTTCTCACAATGTCCACAAGCAGTTCATGCTTTTACGTGAATTCATAGGGGTACGGGCACCTTCGGATTTGGGCGAAGAGGGGGGGGGGGGGGGGGGGGAGGGGACGGCGACCTTTTTGCCCGAAAAAATTACGCAGTGCCCGAATGCCTGAGTTTTGTAATCGGAATACAAAAGCACTTATATTCTATGAAAAGGAAAACCGTTTATTATTCTCACACTTAGTGAAACGGTTCTAATTCCAGAAGTAGTTATTTTGAAACCTTGCATACTCTACGATCATTATCGACAGTCTATACTCGATCTAGTAAAATCAGAAACTTATCAAAAAAGGTTATTTCTCCTGTGGTGTTGTCCGAAAATGTTAATTATCCTGTCCATACTGTTCACAATGACTTAATAGCGCTCCTCTGAGCATGATGTTACAGGCATGACTGCCAGAATAGATGCAAAAAAGTTTGTTTTCGTGCAATACTTCAATTACGGCTGCAGCTGAGAGGTGAAAGAAGTGTTGACACGATGGTAATCCTCTGGTTTCGATAGCGGAGGAGCAGCATTGACGTTTTGGTCAGATTTTGGTTTTCTCCGACTAACGCTTGTAAGTACGTTGAGGGTTTCCTCGTGGCACACGAGCATCGCGAAATGAGAAATCGGATTCAGCAATCCACGATTTAATCTTAATACTAATCAAGAGAGGATAAAGGGGACAGAGAAGGCATCCCCCATACACACCCTATTCCATAGGTAATTCGTCTCGAGTTATTTTTAGAATCGGGATAAAGTTACCTCGCGCGCTGCGTGGATGTTTCGTGTGGAGGTTTCGCTTGACTAAACGCCGTGCAAAACATGTCGGGCGAAAGGCAATGAAAGCGTAAAGACATCGAGGGCATTTCTGAATATTGAAGCGAAATGATCATGAGTCGGCGCTCACCTGGGAAAAGGGAATCACTGGACTCTTTGAAAACCCGTGAAATTAGTTTAACTCGAAGTTGTCGTAACCTCAGTGCTTTAATAAAATGAGAAATTTCGCCGTTCTATTGAAACCGGTCGTTTGTATAATAAAGCAAGTAGGACGCCAAGTGTTATTTTTGTTGAATAATAAAAGACTAATGAAAGAATAAATATCAAACCAGAAATTGCTCTCTTCAAACTGTAAATTGTAAATGATCCTGAGAGAATATTCAGTGTGTTAAGGATTTCCCTGCTGTACTGTTAGCTCTATACAAGAGAGGAAGGGCGATTCCTTTTTAATTTCTGTTTCGCTGACACAGCTTTAGTAGAAATCTCTCTTTAGTCGTTTTCGTCGACAAAACGAATAGCAATATCACTCTCCGCGTCTTCCGCCATTTTTTTCAGCGTCAATTTGTGAAGGACGCGTGGCTCTGAGCGTGGGTCATCCACGTAGAACACATTGGCGCTATGTGATTGGCTGTTGTCTAATCCCCCTCGGGATCTCTGTGGTCTTAAAAATAACTCGAGACGAATTACCTATGGAATAGGGTGTGTATGGGGGATACCTTCTCTGTCCCCTTTATCCTCTCTTGTACTGATACATTCACCCAGTTTCGACACTGAGGTGAAGCTCTCCTCAAAGATTCCAACTCAGGATTGACACCGCGGGAAAGAATGAATGAATGTAAACGTCAAGTTTCCACCATCTGTTACTAATTGATTGACACCACATACCTTGATTTGGCAGGTGTCCATTTAGCCTGACGTTTGGGAATGACAGTCGTTTTTTTCTTCTTTTTTTTTTCAGTTTTATCTCAACTGCTGTTGCCCGAATCATGAGCGTTTTTCCCGAAAATGTTTCGAAACATGATGGTGGCTATCCCCCCCCCCCCCCCTCCCCCGGCGTGAATTATTGTTCTGAAGTCAATTGACCACAACATCTATTGACACTGAAAATTCCTTAGAAAAGTAAAAATGTGATTTTGTAAACATTTCAGTGGTAATAAACTCGTTCTTTCTTGATTATGGACATAATGTGAGTCACTTAATTTTCGCGTCATGTTATGTTCGCGACACTGGCCGAATTTATACTAGAGACGAATTATCCGTCTAGACGGACTATCCGTCTCAGACGAATAATTATAATTCGTCTGTACTATAATTAGGAGCTAAGACGAATTATGAAGCAAAATTCGTCTGAGGCTCATTCGTCTGTTAGCACGTCTTCAAGACGTGCTAACAGACGGATAATTCGTCTTAAACGGATTATCCGTCTCTAAATTTATATCTAGACGGAACGTAGACGGTTTTTTGACGAAGTTTCCACATGAGAGGGGCTTGTTTCTATATTTTCGGAATATTTCCTGTTTCCCGCTCAAAATATCTAGACAAATTATGGAGAAAAATTCCTCTACGGATTAATACTTAGACGAATTATCCGTCTCTAGTATAAATTCGGCCACTTATTGTTCGCGTCACTTTAATTTCGCGATATTTTTTGCATCGCGAAATTCGCTAAATTAACATGTCGCAAAAATTTCATGTAATAATCAAGGTAAAATAAATGCATACTTCAACCTCCTTCTTATGGTCTCCTCGAGCTCCTAGTCAAGTCGTTCTGCTCAAAATAATAGGATAAATACTACTAAAGAAATTTTAGACCATAGTGTTTCACTACGGATCAATGAGTGTCCAAATACAGACTAGCCAAAGGAAAGAAAACGTCTATTAACAGGGTACTAAAAAAAAAAGGTAAATGATTGTCGATTGTTGATTATTATAAGCTGATAGACTGTGTACAGCCTCTAAAGTTCCCCTAAGATGCTGGGTAACTTCAGTTTGGGCAACTTTTCCGATTTCGAGCAACTTTTCTAATTTGGGCAAAATTTTAAATATGTTTTATTTGGGGCAACTTCTTAGGTTCTATTACTATTAAATAATAACAGACCAAAATGGCACCTCCTTTTCGGTCACTACCGTCACATACCGTTTTATAGTTTGCTAAATATTGTGTAGTTTCAGAAAATATCCAAACCTCCCATGGAGGGCAAAGGACATTTAGAGGGGAGGAGGTTCAAAAGGAGGCAATTTCCGAGGGGGTGGGTAGTGGTCTTTCGAGTCTTTTTCCTGGGGGCTCCGAGTAAGATTGATGAGCAAGTATCAATTATTATACTGTTAATCTTTGTTTCAAAGCAAAAATTATTGTTTTTAAAGGAAGGAGCCATTCTCCGATTTTTTTTTCTGGAGGGAGGGGGCGATACTACAGAGGATAATTAGCTGGTTGCTTGGTTGTGAAGGGATTGGTCTGCGTGCAAGCTCTCTGGGAGCCAGAGCCCCCAACCTTGAAGTTAAGTTGGAAGTTGGAAACTACAACGATAAAACTCTTTCCTTTTTAGAAGGGATTCATGCTATAATTTATGGAAGGACAGGCCATGAAAATTCAAAACGACTTAAGTTCGTCTTTAATACAAGTTTTTACTCCAATGGTTTACTGAAAACATAACCTTAAGGTTTAGCAGTGGCTAATTTGCTAATTATTTTCTCAAAAGGTACCATGCATCAGCAGTGAATAAAGTATGGCCCTTTCCAAAGAATATACCAGTGAACAGCTGAATTTTTTCAGAATTTGTTATGTAACTACTGATGTTCTAGCCGACGGTCTAAGAGAAATTTTTAAACAAGAATGGGACAAACTGTACAAAACAACAAAAGGAGAATGGAAAGACGAGCCTCGTAATGGAATGGACTTTTATAACGGTGAGTCTCCTCGAAGTCAAAGAAGAAACGCTCATCTTTTGGCCACTATGAAAAACGGAAATAGAGGGGAATGGGATTGTACAATGCTGTTCTACGCCATCCTTTACTCTGACTCTGTCAGGCCCCACCTTTCCCCAACAGTAAGAAAAAATGTGGATGATCTAAGAAATTTTAGAAACGCACAATTTGCTCACATAACTCAAGGACGTCTCTCTGACATGGATTTTCAAAATGCCATTGGCAAAGTTGAAGTTGCGTTTCAAGCTCTTGGTCTCACTACTGAAAAAATTCAAGGGATTAAAAATCAGGCAACGTTCCCAACGGAACAATTACTTAAGACCTTGAAGGACCTCCAAGAAAAAGAAAATCAGCGACAGGTCCTTGCAGACCAGCTGCATAAAGAAGTGCCTTTATTCTGCGTTCTCCCTCCTAAACCTGCACACGACATTGGGAGTCGCGATCGCGAGGTAGCAACAATAGCCCAACAGCTAAAGGAATTAAAGAAGGCCAATTACAACCGATTGAGTTATTCATACATCTCAGGAAATCCTGGTAGTGGCAAATCCCAGTTAGCTGGCCTCGTAGCTCAAAGATTTTTTCATGAGCAAGTCAAGGAAATGCCAGACGCTTCTTCATTTGTGATGACCTTAAACGCTGCTAGCCCAGATTCCCTTCTGGAGTCGTATACTAACTTTGCTCGTCAATTAAAGTGCCCAGATTATTCAGTAATGCAAATCCTGAGTTCAAAGGAGTGGTCAATTGACAACAAGATCGCCAATCTTAAGACGCTTGTTGGGGCAAAAATTAGTAATTACACGTCGTGGCTAATAGTAGTGGACAATGTCACTACCCTCTCCTCCGTACATGTTTACCTACCACAGTCGGGAAACGAGGCATGGGCAAGGGGTCAATTGTTGATAACTACGCAGGATACAACGTCAATCCCCTTAGAAAGCTCTTTAGTTAATCACATCTCCGTTAGCAAAGGTATGGAGCCCGACGATGCCAGTTGTTTATTGGCCAAGCTTTCTGGTATCGCCGATGGTGAGCTAGGGTTAGAGGTAGCACGAAAACTGGATTATCAGCCTCTTGCCTTAGCAGGCGCTGCCGTTTTTGTCAAAAGCATTCGACAGGACAAAATAAAAAGACATTTTGGCTGGGACGAATACCTGAAGCTATTAGAGAAAGGCAAACGAGAAACGACAGAGCATACCCTTGCTGATAAAAACTCTGCTTATCCTAATACAATGACCAAAGCGATAACACTAGCTGTCGAAACACAGGTTAACTCTGACAAATTCGTCAAAGACCTATTCAGCTTATTATCGATATGTGCACCACAACCTTTAAACGTTAACGTAGCAATCAATTATATTGCGAAAGCAAACAAACACTTTGATGAAGAAGACAAGGATTTAATTCACATGACTTTTAGGGGATGCTCACTGCTACTTTTAGAAGAACAAAAGGATGGCACTTTCATTCGTGTACATCAGGTTGTCCATGACGCTATTAAATTAGTGATGAGTGGCTATCAAGGGAGTCAGACGTCGGAGATCGTAAGTGCAGCTGTTGCGTCATTCAACCAATTTATTGTCGAAATTTCACCAGAGAACAGGAGGCTGGACACGATGAATATCATCCCTCACATCGACTCTCTGCACATAGTTATCGATCAATGTTTGTCCACAGAGCGTCTATTTCAGGTCCAAGGAATCGCAGAAAAATTCAAAAACCTTGGCGAGATTTGCCGAATTCACTGCGAATTTGTCGTCGGTAAGAAATATGTGGAACATTGCCTCGCAATTCAGCAACGGCTGCTGGGGGTCAACCACGTTGACGTCGCAGCCAGCTACACTGCGTTATCTTCAATTTACAAAGACTTATGGGACCTTGAAAAGGCGAAGGAGTATCAGCAAAAGGCTTTAGAAATCGAAATCGAGAAGCTTGGCGGCGAACACGTTACTGTCGCAAAGAGTTACATTAAGTTAGCTAAAATTTTCATGGAACTAGATGACCTTGCGCAAGCCGAAGAGTATCAGCAACGTGCTCTACAAATCCAAATCGAGAAGCTTGGAGGTGAACATGTTACTGTCGCAAAGAGTTACAGCAATTTAGCTGTAATTTTCATGAAACTAGATGACCTTGCACAAGCCGAAGAGTATCAGCAACGCGCTCGAGCCATCGAAATCAAGAAGCATGGAATGGAGCATGTTTCTACTGCAACGAGTTACGACTACTTTGCTTTGATTCACAAGCAGCTGGGCAACCTTAAGCAAGCCATGGAGTATCAGCGACACGCCCTATCCATCAAATTTAAGATGCTTGGTGCTGGGCATGTTTCGGTTGCCAAAAGCTATGGTATCCTTGCTTTGATTAATAAAGACTTAGGTGACCTTGAGCAAGCTAAAGACTACCAGAAACGTGCTTTAGCGATCAAACTTAAGAAGCTCGGTGCTGAACACGTTTCTGTTGCAAAGAGCTACTGCAATTTAGCTCTAATTCACAAAGACCTAGGTGACCTTGAACAAGCAATGGAATATCAGCAACGTGCTTTATCCATCAAACTGAAGAAGTTTGGTGCTGAAAATGTTTCTGTTGCAACCAGCTACAGTAACTTTGCTCAAATATACATGGACTTAGGTGATTTTGCGCAAGCCAAAGAGTATCAGAAACGAGCTCTCAGCATCGAACTTAAACAGCTTGGTGCTGAACATATTTCTGTTGCCGAAAGTTATAATAACTTTTCTGTGATTCACAATCGATTACATGACCTCAATCAAGCAGAAAAGTATCAAAAACAAGCTGTGGAGATCAAACTCAAGAAGCTCGGTCCTGAACATGTTTCCGTGGCAACGAGCTACAGTAACTTGTCTTCCATTTACAAGGACCTCGGTAACTTTGAGCAAGCTGAAGTGTATCAGCAACGTGCTTTAGCGATCAAACTGAAGAAGCTTGGAGCAGAGCATGATTCTGTGGCAACGAGCTACAGTCACTTAGCGTCAATTCATCAAGGGCTAGGTGACTTTGAACAATTCAAGAAGTACCAGAGACTTGCTCTGGCGATCAAGCTTAAAAAACTGTAAAAGGTTTAAACGCAGAAGTCATTTCATGAGTAGGTTGTGCATGATCGTTCGAGTGAACGTAGTCCTGAATAGGACTGTTGTTAACAGATACTGACGTTTCGAAAACCTGTGCAGTAGTCCTATTCAGGACTACGTTCACCCGGACGATCATGCTCAACCTACTTATGAAACTTAAGAAAGTCGCCAATTTGTGCAAGCCAACTTACCCATGAGTATTCCCCTAACACATGCACATATAGTTTGGCAACTCAGTGTAAATTAACAATTTGACTGGAAATTAATTACTAATCAACCTTTTGGCGTACACAGGGGTAGACGCCACTTTAACAAAGGTTTTTCTCTGGCATTTTCAAAATAATTTTGAACCAAAACCTCTTCTTTTTAGCAATTAGTTATTGTTCCCTTACACACATGGCGTCAAAAATTGGTGAAATTCCGTTCCTATGGTTAAAGACGTACTAAGTGACATCGAGACCCGGAGTGTAGCTGAATGTCTGGGATAGAGGGTGAGGGGTGCTGTACTCCCGACTCCCCCTAAAGAATGTTTTTCCCTTATGAAAATAATTCATTTCAAGTCCGAAGGACCACTAAAATTGGATGTCCTTCATTGTCTTGAGGGTTGATATCTCTGATCACTTGTCTGATGAGCCATAATTGAGGAAAATGTGAAATGAGGCAAGGATTGTTAATTGTGGTTGCTAAAAGTGCATGAATGGAATCCGTATACTAGCTGTATACTGATAGAAGAAAATCGTCTTCTGCTAATAAGATGGATGTAACAAACTATACAGGTCACGTCACCTTTTTCCTTGTAAATTTAGTTGTTAGCGTTAATGGACTTTGTTGTTTTTTTGCAATTGAAACAATACCATTATTGTTTTTAACTCCTTGTAAACTAGACAAAGTGAAAATTTTCGCAATAAATAGAAAACAGAGAGATTATCGAGCTGAAGGGTTGAATCTGCGTTGTTCTCAGGCGCCTAAAAGAATGTGCGAAAGTTTCAGGTTAAGAAAAACATCAACAACCGGGGTCTAGGGGTGGTTGCTCCCCTTGAGATGTGACGTCATAAGTAGTTCAATTTTTTTGTTCTAAAAAAAATGCAAGATGGTTAGATTTCTGTATTATTTCTTTTCTTTTCTTTCTTTCCTTTTTTAATTTTGTGGAAACCAAGACCGCTATCAGAATTCCATTGTCTCTACTGTGATAGATATCAGAATAACATGAAAAATGTTCAAAACCTGTGCACATACCGAAGGCCAGTGTTTTTACTCCACTTGATATTGCGGCTTGATTAAACCGGCATAATATAACATTTTACAGACTTCCTTCTATGACAATATAACAGCCCAGAGGGGAAACAAGCTAAATGGTGTGGTTGCTGTTTCATTTTGATTCTTCTTTGCTGACTGGAAATAGCTAAATATAATTGAGATGAACCAAATGGAAATCAATGTCTGGCTTGACATTCTTTCTTCCTAAGTTAACCCTTGGACGTACAGGGGGGGTGGGGGGGGGGGGGGTCGTTACCACCCCCTCTCTGAGGTTTTTTTTTATTCTTTTCCTACACGATAAAACATCACCATCTGACGTTCTCAGTAGCTATTTGTTTATCCCCGCGCGCTTTTAAGACAAGTTTAGTGATGGTCAGTCACTATAGTTACGAGGTATGAAGTCATAAGTAGTAGGTGGTAAAGACACTTTTGAGTGAAAATGCATGTTTTTCAACTTTTTTTCAACAATTAAAGTAAAACTTGTGGATGAAATGATGCAAAGTGCTTATTCATGTGTTATTTTACACGTCAAGCACAAAAAATTACCATTTATCGCGATTTTAACATGATTCTTGGCAAAAACCAAGATGGCAACCATTTTTGGTGACGTCACAGTCCTCCAGCAGCACCACCCCCCATGAAATATACCTCATCTTGTTTCGAATATCATAGGCTTTCCACTGAAGGCAAAATCGTTTCTAAATACTGCAACATATCAAAACCTCTGGGGAGGGGTTCCATCAACCTCTGGCCTCTCCCTTGTACCACGCTGGGGGTATAAATTTGCGTGTAAGTCCGAGGGTTGAGTAAGAAAGGAAATGTACAGGAAAATATGTGGGAAGGGTTGTTGATATTTACATCGTCATGCCTCAACCTCTTTGATTAATGACAACCAAACCGTCGCTGAAATATGCTGAGCAAGTGTAATTGGGTCAGCACAATTCAGTATTGTTTGTTAATGGTCGATTATAGGCTAACCATTTTCGGACGGCTAGGTTCGTATGCCACCCATATGGAACGATGTATACGTGTAGCCGCACCCCTCCCCCCCCCCCCCCCCCCGACAAGGGTGCGGCTACACGTAGGCTTGATGTATACATTCCACCCTGGACTATTGAGATTTCAGTTTAAGTTAATAAATTGGTAAGCAACAGCGTCAGAAAAGATATATCTTTCCAGCGATACCTCGTTTTGGATATTCTGACCAATCCTGACAGAGTTAGACCTACAAGAAAAGGTAATTACATTTTGGGGAAAAATCCGCTGCCAATGGGCCATTTGCACGACGACGTTATTTTACTACTAAGAACATGCAGAATCCTTCAGTGTTTTTCTTTCTTTTGCAAATTAGAGCTTTTGTAACTTAAACCACACTGGGATTAATAAATTTAAATATGAAAAAAAAAACGAAAAGAATTCTTGTCGTAGTAGTAAACTGACGTCATCATGTAAATGGCCCATTTTGCTGCTTACATACAACTCTTTGAAAATTATATTTGTCCCTTTCCTAAAAAGTTAGCCAGCCACAATTCCATGCAAAAAAAAGACGATAAAGTGGGCAACAAAACCACTAATAAAGAAGGAAGAGAAGGTAAAAAAGAGAGCGAGAGAGAAAGATCGAAATAGATTCCAAAAAAAAAAAAGAATACAAGTGAAAAATTTGGCTTTCGCGCATGCGTGAAAAACAAGACAGCTGTTTAATTACGTCAGGTTAGTCGAAAAATATGCCTTTTTTTCTTGCAAACTCATTTTTAGCCATTCTCGTGCTAATTAGCCGAAAACTAGTCCAAAGAATAGGAATTGGTGAAAATAACGTTTTTTCGCCACTCGCCGGCCGTCACCAAAGAGTTAAGCCCTTTATTTCTTTATACCATAATTAATACCGCACTGTCAGTTCGTGTCCCGATGCGATGCTGTGAGGACAGTTTGAAGATAAATAACAAGGCTTCAAAAGGCAAACAAAGGTAGGCAAGACAAACGGTCCATTCACTTATATATTAGTAAAACTTCCATTGCCTTAAAGAAAATTTAAATTCACTTTGGTTTTAATTAGAAATCGCTGATTGTAAATAGTTAATTCTCTGTTAGATTAGTTAGAGTTACACTGGTAAGTCAATGTTCGTTGAGAACCTGCTTTGTCAGTAGTTGAATGCGGTGGTATTTTACTTAGGCTAGGCTTACCGTTCACACTGTACCAAATAGCTTTTGCGCGGCTACGAAAATCATACTGGATAGGTCGAGGATGGGGCTTTTGTTCACAGTGAAGAACGGTGATTTTGGCGCGATTTTTGTGACAGAGCGAAACTGCGCTACGCCAATCTCTAAAGTATAGAGTCGGATAGGTGTTCACACTGTAATTTCCGACAAAGGTGTGTGTCAAATCACGGTACAATTCCTCAGCGTTGTTTGTAGATCTTTGAGCACAGTTTCAGCGTTTTCCCAGTTCTTTCCATCGAGCACTGTTGTTTGGAAGTTTTGTAACTTCCTATAAGTTAGTAGATAGCAGGGTTTTATAAGGCAATAGGCCAGGAAATGGAGTAATTGCCTTATTGCAGACATTGATACTAAAAGCACTTGAAATTTAACCTCGCGATCGGAAGACGATGCACTAGTGCAAACGTAAATGTTATTTAACAATTAGTTCATAGGTCAGCGTGCGTATGTCGAGATATTGAGCACGCGGGAAGTTTGGAGAGCACGATCACGAAAGAGGCTTAAGAGTGCGAACTCTATCCTCTTGAGTACTCTTCAAACTTCCCAAGTGCTCAATATCTCAAAATACGCACAGCTGAAGCAAGAACTAATTGTTTTATAGCATTATCAAAGCGATCAGTAACTTAAATTTTTATTATTGTAGCGCGCGCTCAAAGTAGTACGCGTCAATGTCTACGTGACTCTATTTTTTTACCTCACAGTAATGTTTTTGTCTTGAAACTGAGAGAAAGTTTACTCAATTCGCTTAAGATAACACTCAAAAAGATTGTAAAATCCATATTAATAAAGGTGCCGGAAGACTATTAATTCACCGAAAAATTCTTTTTGAAAGAGATAACTTGGCAAAGAAATGATTTGCACTTGCCATAGCCGGCACAGCTCGCGTAGACGACAGCAACAAAAACACTTACCTCTTTTCGCTAGTATCGGTTAACAAATTCAAACCTTTCTCTTAAATTTACGTTATAAAACACATGATTAACGCTTCATCGTGTACTGTTGAGTTATCAGGGGCACCCAACGGCAATTTTCGGGAAAATATCTGTTCGGAAGACAATTTGAGATCTAGAATTTTCGGAGCATTTGTTGTAAAATTTCTTGCTTGCCTGCCTCTCCTAGGATTTTCGAACATCTACAAAATGGTATAATTACTCATTTTTAACGGATTTTTACCCTAAAAAAGGCCTCCTAGCATTTTCGGGAGCCTTTTCCTGGCTGAAATTTTCGAGAAGGTAAGTTTTTATTCCTATAATTTTCGGATCACTAGATTTTCAGCTAGGAAATCCGAACAGATGAAAAGTTTTTAGGGGATCAAAATATGCCTATATCTACCGTTTGAATACTAAAATACGTTCAACAATGCTATGTTAAGTGGTTTTGAACTATATCCTCATTGGGTGCCCCTGAGTTATGGATGCACTTAGGAGACGTCTTGGGAGGATTGCTAAGCTCACAAGAACTCGAGGTATATATAGTTTATTGACGTCGTCAGCGTGCTCAATGGGAAGATGAAGCACACTCGAGCTATTGATTTTGATTAGGCGAATATTCTAGCTATGTTATAACGATAGTTAACCTGGTGATGTGATGACATCATAAGGTATGCAACTGTAAATACACGAGCTCAGTATGTTCAAAACATGTTTTGAGCAAAGGTGAGCGCTGTCCGAATCCCTCTTCTTCAAAAAATGCAAGATGGCTAAATTTCATCTCCATTTTTTGTGGAATCCAATAGGGCTATCATAGTTCCATCGTCTCTTCTTTTATAGATCACAGAACGAACGTGAAAAAATGTGCAAAACCGTGCAGATACCGTAGGCCAGTGTTTTTACTCCGCATGATATTGCTGCTTATTAAACCGGGCTAATATTGACATTTTACAGACTTCCTTGTATAACAATATAACTGCCCAGAATGGAAACAAGCTAAATGGTGTGTTTGCTGTTAGATTTTGATTCCTCTTTGCTGACTGGAAATAGCTGAATACAATGTAGAGAACAAAATGGAAATCAATGTTTGGCTTGATGTTCTTTCTTCCTAATTTACGTACTGAAGGACATATCGTACAGGAAAATTGGTGGCAAACGTTTTCGATATTTGCATCGTCATGCCTCAAACTTCTTTGATAAAATACAACTGAAACTGACTCTGAAACATCCTGAGGAAGTGTAATTGGTTCCGCAATACAATTCAGTATTGTTTGTAAATGGTCGGTCATAAATTAAACACCTTATTTCTTCCTATATAAATACCACACTGTCAGTCCGTGTCCAGATGCGATGCTGTGAGGACCGTTGAAGATAAATAACGAAGGTTTCAAAAGGCAAACAAAGGTAGGCAAGAAAAACGTTCCATTCACTTATATATTATTAAAACGACATTGCCTTATTCACTTTGGGTTTAAATAGTAATCGCTGATTGTAAATAGTTAATGCTCTGTTAGGTTAGGTAGAGTTACACTGGTAAGTCAATGTTCATTGAAAACCCGCTTTGTGAGTAGTTAAATGGTGTGGTATTTTACTTAGGCAAGGTTTACCGTTCACACTACACTGAATAGCTTTTGCGCCGCAACGAAAATCAAACTGGACATTCTGGTCGAGGATAAGGCTTTTGTTCACAGACAAGACCGATGGTTTTGGTGCGATTTTTGTGACAGAGCGAAACTGCGCTACGACAATCCGGCTAAAGTAAAGAATCGCATAGGTGTTCATACTGTAATTCCCTGCAAAAGTATGTGTCCAATCACTGCACAATTCCGCAGCGTTGTTCGCAGATCATAGAGCACGCTTTCAGCGTTTTCCCAGTTCTTTCCATCGAGCACTGTTGTTTGGACGTTTTATAACTGACCTCCTCGTGGATAGCAAGTTTTCAGAATTAAGGCAATAAGAAGTGGGGCGACATTATATTAATTGTCTCAATGCAGACGGAGATGAAAAGCGAGGTTTACATAGAATTTGATAATCAGTGGAACTTTTTTTAATAGCTAACTTTCATGTGATTTATACATGGTTTAATGATCTTTAATCTGAAGGGAGGCTCTTGATAAAGTAAGGACCGCCGTATTTATTTTAAAACACCGTAGAAAGCCGAATTTTGTGAAATATATCTGTGGGTGGATATATGGGACGAATTCTACAAAGATATCGCTTCATCTTTTCAAATGCAGTTGGAGTACATATTTAACAATGTCACAGGAACGTGACGCTAATATCGCTGTTTTTACTTCCGTGTTAAAGTTGCCTAGAAGTTGAAGCTTATTTCCAGCCTGGTTATAATTTCGTTAAATTCATGACTAGAAACAGGGAATGGCCTGGTTCGTCATATGCAAGTGGTTTAATATTTCTTGTTTCTTCAACCAAAGGATGAAGGCCGCGAGTGTAGTCTTAATTGTCCTTTTTCGTTCACAGGACGCTGAATTTAGTATTGTTTGCAGTTTTCCCGTTACTCTATTCTTTGGGTCATTGATGACTTCATGGCTGGTTAACTTACTGAAAACCAGGTTTTGTTATCAGCTCTCAGTGTATATGAGAATTAATGTCAGATCAGGTCGTATGCGTGATCTGTAGATACAGAAATTGATCGGAAACAATTAGGACTACAACCCTGGTCAAAACATCTTGAGACGCGAGGAAATTAAGTGCTAAACCGCACGCTTCTAATAAACTCGTATTTTCCATCTTACACGTGATCGGAAATGTTGTTGTAAGAGCCTATTTCTGCCGTCCCCCTCACCTCTCCCCTTAGCAATGTTGATTGTGTTCAAAAAGACTTAAATGTATGACGTCAACACTGCACCGAGGGGGAGAGGAGGGAAAGTGCGTCATTTTGACCAACTTTTGCCTTCGTGGCCCCAGCGTTTTGACCTGGGTTGTAATTGTAGATGTAAAGTAGTTAACATACTTGGGCTTTCATTTGCTAATTTATGTAATTTACATTAAAGGATATTGGTGAATCGAGTCGACAAGTTGCCATGTCAAAAGAGGAAATAGTTAGCATCGACCTACTGGAGGCGGCCATCGCCCAAAGAAAGTTCTTAAAGCTTGTAGATGAACATCCATGCCTGTATGTTGGCCCACATGTTCAAAACGCGGTCAGAAGGTATGACTGGAGCGTACTTTTTGAACCTTATTAGGACCGCCTGGTGAAGCCAGGGACATGGGAGGATATTTTTCTTCTTCTTTCTATCTTATCCAGCCTTAGAAACTCTCTAAATGTATTTTGAAGGCTTCCATTTGAGAAAAGGATGGTAAAATTGTAATAACAAACAAAATGTGAGAGGAGGCACGGTGTTACAGGGCGACTTTCGTTCCCTGTGTTCCCTGTGTTCCTTGTGTCCCTCCCCTCAGAAAAAATCGGTTGTCTCTCCCCGGGGGAGTCTGTACACAGGCTAGGAATTTGATAAATTTGATAATTTGAAAGACCAAATTCAGGGGCACCCAACGAGAGTATAGTTCAAAACCACTTAAACATAGCATTGTTGAACGTATTTTAGTACGCTGTGGCCGTATATGGCCGGTAACCGGTCAAGGTTTTCAAAACAGTAAATGACCAGCCGTCTCATATTCTCAGTAAATTTCACAAAATCGAAACTTCCCAACTACTCCAAATTATCATGTCAATCAAGAAAAGTCAAGCCATCCTGAAATGCTTTACAGATCTCAAGTATAGCGTTTGGTTTACGCTGGGCTCAGAAGACGAAACCATGTTTTGTGACACTAAAAACTTTTTTCAGCTCAACTGCCGGTCAAAGTTTTCAAAACACTAAATGACCGGCAGTCCTATATTCAGGTACATTTCGCTTGACTTTTCTTAATCGACATATGACAGTTTGGTTTAGCTGGATTATTTCGATTTATGAAATTTACGGAGAATATATGACTGAGGGTCATTTAGTGTTTTGAAAACCTTAACCGACAGTCGAGCTGAAAAAAGTTCTAAGTGTCACAAACTGGTTTCGTTTTCTGAGCCCAGCGTAAACCAAACGCTAGACTTGAGATCTGTAAATTAAAGCATTTCAGGATCGCTTGACTTTTCTTAATCGACATATGATAATTTGGATTGGTTGGGATTCTTAGATATGTCAAATTTATTGAAAATACCGGACTGCCGGTCATTTAGCGTTTTGAAAACCTGGACCTGTTACCGGCCATATAGCCACAGCGATTTTAATATTTAAACGGTAGATATACAGGCATATTTTTATCCCCTAAAAATTTTTCATCTGTTCGGATTTCCTAGCTGAAAGTCTAGTGATGCGAAAATTATAGGGATCAAAACTTACCTTTTCCAAAATGTCAGCCAGAAAAAAAGCTCCCGAAAATTCTAGGTGACCTTTTTAGTGTAAAAATCCGTTCAAAATGGGCAATTATACCATTTTTCAGATGTTCGAAAATCCTAGGAAAGGCAGCCAAGCAAGGCATTTCAACAAATGTTCCGAAAAATCTAGATCTCAACTCGTCTTCCAAACAGATATTTTCCAAAAATTGTCATTTGGGTGCCCCTGTAAATTCATATTTGGGACTAGAGAGGACAGACTCCATCTTCCTACGTAATTTCTGGCTGCAAGCTATGACAAAGAACCTAAACGTAGACGAGGTAAAAGTAATTCTCAGTAAGTGCACGTGACTAGAAAACAAAGCGACAGGGAAGGGTATGATTGCAGACTACATTGCGCTGGTATGGAGGGGGCTTCATGGGTCGTAAGGACTGCATCTTGAATCAGCCATCTGGAATAAATTTGAAGTACTTTAAATATACATTCTAAAAATATCTGGGTCAATATGCGTGCCAAAACAAATAAAAACTTTCAATTCGCATTATGCAAAGAATTTCCTCGGCGATGAAGTTATGCTGGTATTAAATCAAGTAAAGGATTAAATTAAGTGCAAAAAGCGTGGACGAAGATCCTGCTAGTTGTAAACGTTGGATCTCTAGAAAAGAGGTCTAATCAGCCAAAATATAAAGAACCAAAAACGAGAGGTCCAAAGATCACTGCAAAGCTGATTCAGAACGTGTATTGTTTTTTCATAACAATATTTCGGCTGGCCATACCAGCCTTCTTCAGGCTTACAGATGTTACTGAACTTATGTAGGAATCACAATATTATTGTTGTTTTTATTAATAGAGAAGGTCGCAATAAAAATTGTTTAAAAGGGAGAGGCGGAAATGAAGTACAACACAAAAACTACACAGGAAAAATAATAAGGATATGGATTACCATAATTCGTCACGGCGGTTTAGGCCATGAGGTTCAAGAGTCATGGCCTTATCTATTAAATGCGACTCCCTGACCTTACGAACTGAGTCACGTGAAGAATGAATTTTCTCTAGTGGGATTAACTGCATGTCTGCATTTTAAATCAAGTATATTTGAATTCAGGACACCACCCCCTTACCACCTGCCTTGATAGGGTTTTTTGTTTTGTTTTGTTTTGTTTTTTTTTCAAGTAGTTTTTTACATGGGGTGTTTCCATTTTGGGTTTAGATATGAAGTCTTCTGGCTTCCACTAATCGCTGAGTTCCCAGATGCAACAGTTGCTGCTCCTCTTGACATTGCTTGGGTTTGGCACGTGCATATGCTTTCACCTCTCGCTTATGAAAGGGATTGCAGCGAGATTGTCTCAACATTGGTGGACCATAAAATCCTTGTAGGAGAAGAGCGTGAAGCTGGACTTCAAAAGGCGAAGCTCCTATGGCACCAACTGTACGGCAATGAACCTTATGAAGTTGACCTGTCAGCCCCTGCCAGTATTGTACCTCACGTGTCAAGAATCCAATATGATATCGTGGCTGGATGCAGTCGCCAGAGGGTCTTTTACTATCAGGTTTCCTTACCTCATTATGGGGACAGGAAAAAGTTTCTTAAAAAAGCTCTTGAAAGATACAAACAGCATCTGCGGTTCGCTCAAAGTCATCCAGGTACGTTCCTTGTCCCGTGTTTTGACTCCGATCTCATATGGCATGCTCACCAAGCTCATCCGTTGGCTTACAGAACTGACAGTATGAAGTTCCTGGGGAAAGTCCTTGGTCACGATGATTCTGTTAACGATCGCCAGCCAGGCTCGAAACGTTCAACATCTGCGCAAACAACAAAGCAGCTGTGGTCAGCTGCTAACATGGAGTATGAAAGAAATGGAAGCCTGTTTCGAGGTGAACCTCCATTAAACATTGAAGAACGTGGTAAGCCCGTCGATTACTCTTCGATGTTGATAGATGAATACTCAATAGATGTTCTGGAGATAGAGATTGGAATTTCTCAATCTAATTGGTATGAACTGAGAGTTGATGTAAGTAAAAAAGTCAGTGGAGACGTCATTATCATGAAGAGATTTAAAGCACCTGCTGCCCATATTTTTCAGCCTTCCCCTGATCGTCCTTCAACGTTCGTATTCCGAGAAGAAACCAACAATTTCTTTCAGGTATGATGGCATTCTAAACTTCTAGAGGTCCTAGTCCATCCACAAATCAATCAATCAATCAATCAGTCAATCAGTCATCGTTTATTTTTTATATTTTCCCTCAAAGTTTCCTTACAGGATATTTTACTCCATAAAACATGAATAAAAATATATGAACTGATTCACGTAGGTGAATGAACGAGTGACCAAAGCGTTTGAAAAAACCCTGAAAAAATTCATTCTTGACGGAAATCGAACCGTGAACCATGTGATTGACTGGACGCAAAGTTCTGTCCTATCCATTAAGCTGATCAAGCTAACGAGAGACCCAATCTATTTGTGTACTCACAAACTTATGATTGAAATGGGTCGATATCAGGTCGATCATGTGCCCAGAGAAAATAGATTATGTCCATTGTGTCGCCCAATGTAAGGGAATCCGGATTCCGGAAGCCGGGAAATTTTTGCATGTGGAATCCGGAATCTTGGAATTTGTTACTTAGGGAATCCAGAATCATGGGCCTTGGAATCTGGAATACATCTGTAGGAATCCAGAATCCTACTAACAATTGGAATCCGGAATCCACGTTCCACTGAAAAAGATCTGGAATCCAGCAATTAGATTCCGGAATCCACGGCGGGAAATCCAGAATCTGAGACTGTCTTCGATTCCCTTATATGGGGCGAATTGTGTGAATCAAACCAAGTTGAAAATGAGACCCATTTCCTGTTTCAGTGTTAGAAATACTCTGCACAGTGGCACAGTAGCCTAAGTAACTGCTACTATGTTACGGTGATATTCTTGATTGGTTTCTTGTTAATGTAACTTGTCTTTGAACAGAATCCTGTTAAATAACTCAGAAATGTGTACTTGTTTACGGCACAGGTTGAAATGTACCGGAAACGTCGACTTGGGTGCTGTTTTGTGGGAATGGCTGAGGAACCAGACCAACGTTTCCTTTTGAAATTGGAGCCGTTCATACAGAGACGTCTTAAGGCTCCACAGATCATAACACAGAGGGAGGATTTCTCAAGTGAAAACTATGTTAAAATTACTGCTGTTGTCCATCCGCCCTCGCCTAAAGAGTATCGGTTTAGAATCAAACCAGAGGAAAGTCTAAGCTACATGAGTGATGCTGCAACCATTTTAAGCACTCCCATGTTATCTGTCTTCAAGACCTTATCTTTTACGCCATCTGTAGAATGCCAACTGCAGAAGGTATTTGACTGCCATGATCGCCTGGCTTTTTCGTGTCGAGTAATGCACCAGTGGGGGATGAGACGAGGATATCACCCAATGTCTGTAGTGGTCATCAACAATGCTGGAGATATTGTAAGTACAGCACATCTTCTCCAAAGGAGTACTCTTCCAAGCTGGAAGCAAGTCCATGACTCGAACGGATGTTGTACCCTAGAGGACAACGAAAGAGCTATGTTGATTCGAGGAAGTAAAGATTGGGGGATCTGTATCGGTAGGTTGGAAAATCAATGTGCCATAAAATTCTTTTCTCTTATTGAGAAACAAGAATGGAAATCTGTTTCATCTAACCCAGAAGAATTTTCGATAGAGCTCAGCAACAAAATGCTCTTTCGTGTGGACCTTAGGGATGGTATAATTGTTATTCCTCCAGATGTTTCTCACGTACCAGAAACAATTGCACTTGGGTTTGCTATTGCAATCCTCTTTGTCCTTTGTCAGCCAATTTCAAACGAAACGCTTTATTATGACCCAAGTTGTCGTTGTAGCCATTACCCTACAAAGATAAACATTCCGGAAAACTTGAAGTTTGCAGTGGCAGTCGGTTACGACGCCGACAAGTTTGAGAATCACATTATAAGAACCAGTTGTGCAAGATGTTTGGAATCGCGCAGGAGGGAAATGGAAAGGGAAAGGGAAAGGAAAACTTATTCTAGAACAATAGTTTCTAATTCATTATTTATTGGTGGCGGTGGGTTTGGTGGCGGTGGGTTTGGCGGCGGTGGGTGTGGTGGTGGCGGTGGGTGTGGTGGCGGTGGCGGTGGCTGTGGTGGCGGTGGTTGCTAAAACGTTCACGGAAATGGTAAAAATACTGATAAAGATGATGATAACACTGCTGGTGTTGTATTGCGATGATTATGATTGATGATCGATGGTGATGACGATGAGGATAATGCAGCCTAAATGGGATCATGGTAGGAACTTAGGCTAGCAACAAAGGTGATAAAATGGACAAACATAGAAACATTGATGAAAACTTTACAAAGCTACTCTTGCATGGAAATTAATGTCGTTAAAGTCCGTTTTAGTATGAGGTATTCTTCGAGAACATTTAGTAATAATAAGTATATTAACCACAGCTTGCAACTTTTGAACACAAATTGCTTGTTCTTTCCAGGTTATCAGTGGACACATTTTATGATTAGGCAAAAAATATTTGAAATTCCGCCATTTTTTCAAACCCGGCCAGGGGATCTGGGCAAAAACGCTCACGCATGCACATTACGTTTTTCCGCCCCTGAAGGCTGGCGCCGCATTTCTGCGTTTACTAATTAACAGAAACTGGAAACTGCTTAATAATAAAAATTATTAATAAAGTTCTTTTAACAGAAGGCCTATGTCACATAATGTGGTTTTCAATAGGGCACTGCATAAAAAGCTAAGAACTACAGTACTAAAAATTACAAGATATTAAAATAGGTGAACTAAAAAAACGTCACACTAAGCTAACGTATTGAGATTTAAAAGTTAAGTAATGAAACTTTAAAAGCATTTTAAGGTAGACATCTCATGTCTTCAGGAAGAGAATTCCAGTCTGTCAATACCCTATTAAAGATCTGAGTAGAGCCCAGTTAGAGTTTGATCTAATAAATCTAATAGTTTCCTTGGAGCGGGTGTTATGGCTATGATAGTCTGAGTCTCGAGTAATCATACTCTTTCTTTCACTGTCATTAGTAAAATTATGCATTAAAAAACACCGTCGCATTAATCTTTTGGCTGATAGATTCATTCAGTTCAGATCTAAAAGTGCTTGGGTTGAAGAAGAATGCGTCGCTCGCTCCAGCTAGCTTGACTGCTTTATTCTGAAGAACTTGGATAGAATCCATTAAAACTTTATTTTTGTAAACCCATACGATACTTTCATATTCAAGAATAGGAATGACCATCGTTGACACATAGATCCTTCTTGCATAAACTGGGAGAAGATGCTTGGTTCGTTTTAAGACACCTAGTTTCGTTGCTATTTTACTCAATTTGTAGTTGTTCAATGTGGTCATACCAAGTAAGATGTCGGTTTATGATCACTCCAAGGTACTTGAATTTGGTAACGTTCTCCAATTACATCAAGGTAGCGTCCATACCCCCGTGCGTCTTTGTGTTAGTATTTCCTTTGTCCCTGTCATCTTATTCCGTAATTCTGATTGCGTCACTGACCTTTTTTTTCCCGCCTAAACTATGCACCTTTGACAGCCCTCGAGATGAATAAAATAAACAACTAACTACTGCATTTTCCTCCATATTAATTTGTTAAAAATATCCTGCGGAAAAAGCTAAAAATGGCATTTCCGCCGAGACCATAAATTTAAGGATTTTCTGCGGGAGCATGTTTCCCGACTCTACTTTTTTGGTGCTGAAACTTCTCTTCCCCGCGTGCGTACACCTTCAAAATCTTACACTATGCGCTTGGTTTCATACCTCTTACAAAATTAAAGATCATTTGAGTTACAGAACTTAGCGGTTTTGTAAAGTGTAGTATTGCACGTTATTAACCAGTTAAGAAGTAATGGCTGACGTTGTGACAGATCGGTATTTAATGTCCAAGCAAACTTCCAAATCTTATTTCCCTTTTCGCGTGTAGATATTCTTGACTGTGAATAAAATGTCGTTGAAAAACAAACTGCTCAAAAGGTCTTTCGATGATCCAAGAGACTTTGTGTTTCGTGTACATTAAGGCAGTCGTAATGCAATAAATAATTTAGCTGACAAATACAGGGTTCGTCAAAACAACACGATCTCCTTCCATTTGATTCAGTTTCAATACTTCATATACATTGTACGTGAGGTTCAATGTTGCATGTCATAGCAATAGCGGAAATGTTTTGGGTACAAAACAGCACCAGGAATCAAAGTAAACCAAAACAGTCTCACGGGCACTGTGTTCGTTGTGAAGTCATCAAGACAGGCTCACCACAAAATAATAAGCGCCAACACCATGAATGCAACAATTATAGCAGCCTCGAGGACGGCAGAAGATGGAGAATTTCCGCTCTTTTCCTTTAGTTTTCGAATCATATTTTCGGCTAGTTGAGCAGGATTAAAAGACAACTTGTTGCGAATCACGCTATTGTATTAATAAAACAAACCACCCTATTTGCATTGAATATGAAACAACTGTTACAACTTGTCGCTTTTCAAATTCTTATGTATTATTGAGATTGCCATGGAAAGGTGTGCGCATGCGTTTCTCCTCCTCATGAGGAACCGAATAAACAACCCTACGGGTTATAAGCTCCTGTTCCTAGTAAATCTCTTCCCCCTAGTTCCCACTTATTTTCCTCCGCTTCCCCTAGTTCCCCCTAGTTTTTTCGTACTACCAGACGGTAAGTACAGAAAAATGGTGCCAAAGTAAATAAGCGTTCAAAAACTGCTCTCAGTTTCAATATAGATAAAGTGACGGACGAAGGGAAGGGGGCTTACTCGGGCTATGATTGGTAGAAAGGATCGACTTCGTGTCTCACACATTTTTCAATCCCTGGTCTTTTCAAAACGACGTCGTCCTGCAATTTTCCTCTCGATAGCTAATTAAGGAATGAAAAATGTCTTGTTTTGTGACCTTCCTTGGGTTATCGCTAGACAAACAACAGCATTTTTGTGAAGCCATGTGCGACCATATGCAAGTTCATGTTTACATCTTACTTTTTGCAAAGTATGGTAAACATAAACTGACCCAAAAATATGCCTCTTATACACTCCAAGGAAGTTTTAACAAAAGCCACTGTTAGCAATAAAGAAAAAATTCATGTCAAGGCGGCAAACTCAATTTACCCTCACCCCATCCCCGTTATACACAGTTGACTAGGGACGAGAGAGAATTTTAACAAGTTTTAAGTTTCCTTTGCGTGACTCAGTATAATTCCATTCAAATAAAACTGATTTATTATATTTGCTTCTAGTCTTAAACGCAATTGTTGTTTATATTCTGAACTCTATATTCCCCTGCATGGAAGACATTACTCTAGGGAGGGGAAGCCATCTTGTCAGTAATTTCTACTTAATGATCTTAACTGATCTGAGCAGATTATACTTCTGCTGCTTTTTTCTGCCACTTTTTTCTACCATTCCTTACATGGCAATAGTAGAAAAAATTCACGCATGGACACTAATTCTTTTTTCTTTTTTTTTTTCTCTGATTTGATTTGATTTGCATGGTTGGCGAAGGTTCATCTCTTCATTGTATCTTTTCTGACCAAAAGGAATCACTATATAAAATATAGAAGTCAGAACATGTTAAAATACGCCGCTAGGAACTCACTGCTTTTACTTTTGACTTCTGTTATATCTCTTAAGCAAGCGAAAAAGAAAACTTATAAACCGCTTAAAATGTGCTGACTTGCAGAATAATACAATAGCGCCATGTTTGATAACCCTCTATAGTCAAGCTTCAAATTGCCATCGAGCAAATTAGCACAGTGGGGTAAATGGAATGTGTTTTTCGAAGCGACTTGTAAATAATAAATTTCTACACGTGGAGGGCACAGACAGCGGGATAATGGTAATAAAGGGCTGCTCGTATCTATTCTAGGGGAAGAGTCGACGAGCAAGGCGCCCGCACTGGGGAGGGGGGCTGGTATGTAGTTTTGAGGACAACAATGAAATTATACTCGTGCGAACACCTAGCCGATGTTGTTACTAAAACATACGTATTAATTCAAGCGTGTTGTGGAAATTCAGTAGCCTGATCTAGATTTGTACCCCGCTTCTCCCTTTAAAAAAGCTAAGACTATTGTAGTTCATTTTAGGGATGGATTCCTTTAGTCTGCATACGATGCCCATGTTAACTTGCTTGCGTGCCAACCGATATGACGACTTGATATTGGCTTAATATTGCCCAGCGAATGAAATACCTAAAACAAAAGTTTCTGCCGCTACAAGTGCACGGCGTTACCTGCCGTATGTCAAAAACGTTTTTCAAAAAGTTCCCAGGCGCAATTGAGAATTCGTTGCCACGATTAACCATGGCCATTAAAATTAAAAGCGAGTGGCGAGATAAAAAAAAGGAAATGTGGTTCTACGGGTCAATGCGTGGCGACACAACTGCGAACAGGCACGCACCAGTATAGCTACCTTATTACATGAAATTTTCACCACTCCATGTTTATTTCGCGATTTTGATGTGCGCATATTTCGCGACGCGATTTTGAGAAAATTTTATATTTTGAATCACTTTAATTTCCTCGTTTTTGAGTGCAACAATTTGCACTTCATAGGCAATGTTATTTAACTTGTCCTTGATTTAAATAAAACGACTTTATCAAAGGGACAATAACGTCAAAATTAAGAAAAACGCAAAAAGCGGTACTAAATGTCAACAGTAACAACAAAGCAGTGATGATGAGCGAGGAGAAACGTCTGCCGTTCGCAGGCTATCAAAGCTATGACTGGTAGGTGAATAACTAAAGGTGATTTCCACTGAATTGACTCTCAATTTCGGGCAGGATCTTATCTAGAGAGGTGCAAAAGGTGTTGACACGATGGTAATCTTCTAGTTTCGACAGCGGAGGAGCAGCATTAAGGTTTTGGTCAGATTTTGGTTTTCTCCGACTAACGCTTGTAAGCGCGTTGAGGGTTTTCCTCGTGGCACACGAGCATCGGGAAATGAGAAATCGGATTCAGCAATCCACGATTTAATCTTAACACTGATACATTCACACAGTTTCCACACTGAAGTGAAGCGCACCTCAAAGATTCCAACTCAGGATGGACACTGCGGGAAAGAATTAATGAATTTTTTGACGAAGTTTCCACAGTGAGAGGGGCTGTTTTCTATATTTTCGCAACGATTCACACAATTAACATGTCGCGAAAAAGGTAATTAAAAATAAATGCATACTTCAACCTCCTTCAGCTTATGGTCCCCTCGAGCTTCTTGTCAAGTCGTTCTACTCACAATAATAGGATAAATACTACTAAAGAAATTTTAGACAATAGTGTTTCACTACGGATCAATGAGTGTCCAAATACAGACTGGCCAAAGGAAAGAAAACGTCTATTAACAGGGTACTCAAAAGAAAGTAAATGATTATCAATTGTTGATTATTATAAGCTGATAGTCTTTGTACAGCCGCTAAAGTTGCCCCTAAGATGATCGGCAACTTTTGGGCAACTTTTCCGATTTCGAGCAACTTCTCTAATTTGGGCAAACTTTTAAATATTGTTCATTTGGGGCAACTTCTTAGTTTCTAAGTCAATACTATTAAATAATAACAGAACAAACTGGCACCACCTTTTTGGTCACTACCGTCACATACCATGTTATAAGTTTCTAAACATTGTGTAGTTCCAGAAAATATCCTCCATACCCCTCACGGGGGGCAACGGACATTTAGAGGGGAGGCGGGTTCAAAAGGAGGCAATTTCCGAGGGGGTGGGTAATAGTCTGTCAAGTCTTTTTTCCGGGGGCTCCGAGTAAGATTGATGAGCAAGCTATCAGTTATTATACTGTTAATCGTTTTTTCAAAGCAAAAATTATTGTTTTTAAAGGAAGGGGCCATTTTCTGATTTTTTTCTGGAGAGAGGGGGCGACACTACTCAGGATAATTACCTGGTTGCTTTGTTGTGAAGGAATTAGTCTGCGTGCAAGCTCTCTGGGAGCCAGAGCCCCAACCTTGAAGTTAAGTTGTAAGTTGGCAACTACAACGATAAACCTCTTTCCTTTTTAGAAGGGATTCATGCTATAATTTATGGAAGGACCGGCCATGAAAATTCAAAACGACTCAAGTTCGTCTTTAATACAAATTTTTACTCTAAGGGTTTGCTGAAAGCATGACCTTAAGTTTCAGCAGTGGCTAATTTGCTAATTATTTTCTCAAAAGGTACCATACATCAGCAGTGAATAAAGTATGGCCCTTTCCAAAGAATATACCAGTGAACAGCTGAATTTTTTCAGAATTTGTTATGTAACTACTGATGTTCTAGCCGACGGTCTAAGAGAAATTTTTAAACAAGAATGGGACAAAGTCTATAAATCAACAAAAGGAGAATGGAAAGATGATTCTCGAAGTGGAACAGACTTTTATAACGGTGAGTCTCCTCAAAATCAAAAAAGAAATGCTCTTCTTTTGGCCACTATAAAAAACGGAAACAGAAGGGAATGGGAGAATTTTGCTCACATAACTCAAGGACGTCTCTCTGACACGGATTTTCAAAATGCCATTGGCAAAGTTGATGTTGGGTTTCAAGCTCTTCGTCTCACTACTGAAAAAAATCAAGGGATTAAAAATCAGGCAACGTTCCTAACGGAACAATTACTAAACACCTTGAAAAACCTCCAAGAAAAAGAGAATCAGCGACAGGTCCTTGCAGACCAGCTGTACAAAGAAGTACCTTCATTCTGCATTCTCCCTCCTGAACCTGCACACGACATTGGGAGTCGCGATTGCGAGGTAGCAAAAATAGCCCAACTGCTAAAGGAATTAAAGAAGGCCAATTACAACCGATTGAGTTATTCATACATCTCAGGAAATCCTGGTAGTGGCAAATCCCAGTTAGCTGGCCTCGTAGCTCAAAGGTTTTTTCATGAGCAAGTCAAGGAAATGCCAGACGCTTCTTCATTTGTGATGACCATAAACGTTGCAAGGCCAGATTCCCTTCTGGAGTCGTATACCAACTTTGCTCGTCAATAAAAGTGCCCAGATTATTCAGTAATGCAAATCCTGAGTTCAAAGGAGTGGTCAATTGAGAACAAGATCGCCAATCTTAAGATGCTTGTTAGGGCAAAAATTGGTAATTACACTTCGTGGCTAATAGTAGTGGACAATGTCACTACCCTCTCTTCCGTATACGTTTACCTACCACAGTCTGGAAACGAGGCGTGGGCAAGGGGTCAATTGTTGATAACTACGCAGGATACAACGTCAATCCCCTTAGAAAGCTCTTTAGTTAATCACATCTCCGTTAGCAAAGGTATGGAGCCCGACGATGCCAGTTGTTTATTGGCCAAGCTTTCTGGTATCGCCGATGGTGAGCTAGGGTTAGAGGTAGCACGAAAACTGGATTATCAGCCTCTTGCCTTAGTAGGCGCTGCCGTTTTTGTCAAAAGCATTCGAGAGGACAAAATAAAAAGGCGTTTTGGCTGGGACGAATACCTGAAGCTATTAGAGAAAGGCAAACGAGAAATAACAGAGCATACTCTTGCTGATAAAAACTCTGCTTATCCTTCTACAATGATCAAAGCAATAACACTAGCTGTCGAAACACAGGTTAAATCTGACAAATTTGTCAAAGACCTATTCAGCTTATTATCGATATGTGCACCACAGCCGTTAAACGTTAACGTAGCAATCAATTATATTGCGAAAGCAAACGAACACTTTGATGAAGAAGACAAGGATTTAATTCTCATGAATTTTAGGGGATGATCACTGCTACTTTTAGAAGAACAAAAGGATGGCACTTTCATTCGTGTACATCAGGTTGTCCATGACGCTATCAAATTAGTGATGAGTGGCTATCAAGGGAGTCAGCTGACGTCTGAGATCGTAAGTGCAGCTGTTGCGTCATTCAACCAATTTATTGTCGAAATTCCACCAGAGAATAGGCTGGACACGATGAATATCATCCCTCACATTGACTCTCTGCACATAGTTATCGATCAATGTTTGTCCACAGAGCGTCTATTTCAGGTCCAAGGAATCGCAGAAAAATTCAAAAACCTTGGCGAGATTTGCCGAATTCACTGCGAATTTGTCGTCGGTAAGAAATATGTAGAACATTGCCTCGCAATTCAGCAACGGCTGCTGGGCGTACGTCGCAGCCAGCTACACTGCGTTATCTTCAATTTACAAAGACTTATGGGACCTTGAAGAGGCGAAGGATTATCAGCAAAAGGCTTTAGAAATCGAAATCGAGAAGCTTGGCGGTGAACATGTTACTGTCGCAAAGAGTTACATTAAGTTAGCTAAAATTTTCATGGAACTAGATGACCTTGCGCAAGCCAAAGAGTATCAGCAACGCGCCCTAGAAATCCAAATCGAGACGCTTGGGGGTGAACATGTTACTGTCGCAAAGAGTTACAGCAATTTAGCTGTAATTTTCATGAAACTAGATGACCTTGCACAAGCCGAAGAGTATCAGCAACGCGCTCGAGCCATCGAAATCAAGAAGTATGGAATGGAGCATGTTTCTACTGCAACGAGTTACGACTTCTTTGCTTTGATTCACAAGCAGTTGGGCAACCTTAAGCAAGCCATGGAGTATCAGCGACACGTCCTATCCATCAAATTTAAGATGCTTGGTGCTGGGCATGTTTCGGTTGCAAAAAGCTATGGTATCCTTGCTTTGATTAATAAAGACTTAGGTGACCTTGAGCAAGCTAAAGACTACCAGCAACGTGCTTTAGCGATCAAACTTGAGAAGCTCGGTACTGAACACGTTTCTGTTGCAAAGAGCTACTGCAATTTAGGTCTAATTCACAAAGACCTTGGTGACCTTGAACGAGCAATGGAATATCAGCAACGTGCTTTAGACATCAAACTGAAGAAGTTTGGTGCTGAAAATGTTTCTGTTGCAACCAGCTACAGTAACTTTGCTCTTATATACATGGACTTAGGTGATTTTGCGCAAGCCAAAGAGTATCAGAGACGAGCTCTCAGTATCGAACTTAAACAGCTTGGTGCTAAACATATTTCTGTGGCGATTACATGACCTCAATCAAGCAGAAAAGTATCAAAAACGAGCTGTGGAGATCAAACTCAAGAAGCTCGGTCCTGAATATGTTTCCGTGGCAACGAGCTACAGTAACTTATCTTCTATTTACAAGGACTTCGGTGACTTTGAGCAAGCTGAAGTGTGTCAGCAACGTGCTTTAGCGATCAAACTGAAGAAGCTTGGAGCAGAGCATGATTCTGTCGCAACGAGCTACAGTCACTTAGCGTCAATTCATCAAGGGCTGGTTGACTTTGAACAATTCAAGAAGTACCATCAACTTGCTCTGGCGATCAAACTTAAAAAACTGTAAAAGGTTTCAACCCAGGAGTCATTTCATGAGTAGGTTGAGCATGATCGTTCGAGTGAACGTAGTCCTGAATAGGACTGTTGTAAACAGATACTGACGTTTCGAAAACCTGTGCATTAGTCCTATTGAGGACTACGTTCACCCGGACGATCATGCTTAACCTACTTATGAAACTTAAGAAAGTCGCCAATTTGAGCAAGCCAACTTACCCATGAGTATTTCCCTAACACATGCACATATAGTTTGGCAACTCAGTGTAAATTAACAATTTGACTGGAAATTAATTACTTATCAACCTTTTTGCGTACACAGGGGTAGACGCCACTTTAACAAAGGTTTTTCTCTGGCATTTTCAAAATACTTTTGAACCAAAACCTCTTCTTTTTAGCAATTAGTTATTGTTCCCTTACCCACATGGCATCAAAAACTGGTGAAATTCCGTTCCTATGGTTAAAGACAGTGTCATCGAGACCCGGAGTGTAGCTGAATGTCTGGGTAGAGGGTGAGGGGTGCTCTACTCGCGACTCGCTCTAAAGAATGTTTTTCCCTTATGGAAATAATTCATTTCGAGTCCAAAGGACCACTAATTTGATGTCCTTCATTGTCTTGAGGGTTGATATCTCTGATCACGTGTCTGATGAGCCATAATTGAGGAAAATGTGAAATGAGGCAAGGATTAATTGTTAATTGCCGGGTTGCTAAAAGTGCATGAATGGAATCCGAAGAGAAAGAAGTAAAAGAAAATCTTGTTCTGCTAAAAAGATGGATCCCAACAAATTATACAGGTCACGTCACCGTTTCCTTGTAAATTTAGTTGTTAGTGTTAATGAAATTAGTTTTTTTTTTTCGCGATTGAAACAATACCATTATTGCTTTCAACTCCTTGTAAACTAGACAAAGTCTAATTTTTCGCAATAAATAGAAAACAGAGAGATTCTCGAACTGAAGGGTTGAATCTGCCTTGTTCTAAGGCGCCTAAAAGAACGTGCGAAAGTTTTAGGTTAAAAAAAAAACAACAACGACGACAACAAGGGACTAGGGTTGGTTGCTCCTCTTGAGATGTGATGTCATAAGTAGTTCAATTTTTATGTTCTACAAAAAATGCAAGATGGTTAGATTTCTATATTATTTCTTTTCTTTTCTTTCTTTCCTTTTTTAATTTTGTGGAAACCAAGATCGCTATCAGAGTTCCATTGTCTCTACTGTGATAGATACCGTAAAATTCCGAAAAGAAGCCCCTCCAAATATAAGTCCCCCAAACCGGTGCCACAAAAAAACCCTCCGTTAAATTGCCCCCTCCAAATATAAGCCCCTCGGGGGCTTGTACTTGGAAAACTGCCCTCAAATACAAAGAAAAACAAAGCAAAAACGGTAAATTTACTTTCAACTATAAGGCTAGCCCAATCGATTTTGAAAGGCAAATTTCCCTCAGTAGATAAGACCCTCTGAATATAAGCCCCTGCAAAAATAAGCCCCTCGAAAAGGGCCTTTGAAAAATATAAGCCCTGGGGCTTCATTGTATCAGAATAACGCGAAAAATGTTCAAACCCGTGCACATACCGAAGGCCAGTGTTTTTACTCCACTTTATATTGGGGCTTGATTAAACAGGCATAATATAACATTTTATCGACTTCCTATAATAAAAGATTAAATTAACTGCAAAAACAGTGGACGAGGATCCCGCTAGTTGTAAACGTTGGACCTCTAGAAAAGAGATTTAATCAGCCAAAACATAAAGAACCAAAAACGAGAAGTCCAAAAGACTATTGCAAAGCTGATTCAGAACAACGTGTATTGTTTTTTCATAACAATATTTCGGCTGGCCATACCAGCCTTCTTCAGGTTTACAGATGTTACTGAACTTATGTAGGAATCACAATATTACATAGATGGAGAATGTCGCAATAAAAATTGTTTAAAAGGGAGAGGCGGAAATGACGTACAACGTACAGAAAAACTGGAAAGGAAAAATACTAAGGATATGGATTACACTAATTCGTCACGGCGGTTTAGGCCATGAGGTTCAAGATTTGGTCAGAAACAGTGGTGGGTTTAGATTTTTAAAATGTTAGTTTTGTGGACTGTACGTTTGTGGCCAGGAAATGGAGTATTGCCTTAAGCAGACATTGATACCGAAAGCACATAAAATTTAACCTCGCGATCGGAAGACGATGCACTAGTGCAAACGTAAATGTTATTTAACAATTAGTTCATGCGTCAGCTTGCGTATGTCGAGATACTAAGCACGCGGGAAGTTTGGAGAGCACAATCGCGAAAGAGGCTAAAAGAGTGCGAACTTTAGCCTCTTTAATGCTCTTCAAACTTCCCAAGTGCTCAATATCTCGACATACGCACAGCTTAAGCATGAACTAATTGTTTTTGCCCCCGCAGGGATTTCGCCCAGAAGGCGAAATCCCGAGGAGGCACACTAGTAACTCGCGCGTATATTAAGGAAAGTACTTACAGCTGAAATATACTTTCCTACAGTCAATAGAGAAAAAATCTCGATTTGCTTGAACAGGGGCCGCGAGGAATCGGTAGGTAATGATGACGTTTCTATTGTATGTGCCCGCAAGTACGAAATGGTTAGGATGACGTAAAACACAAAAAGATTCCGAAGGAACAGCGTACAATAGGTAGATGTTGTGACATTAATTCGATACTCTTTTGCGTTACGTGTTATCAGTGACATTCTGTGGAGCAGTTGTTATGAAGGGTATGGACCAAAAGACACTCGTTAAGCGCAGATGAAGTTATAAGGAGCGTAGAACAGTGTTTATTTTAAAGCTAAGTGAGTTTGCCAGACACGAGTTCACAAATCTTTGATTGGAAACCTTCAGCTGAACCTTGCCAGACACTCTTTCTCTCTCTCTTTGACCTTTAAACACTAAGTGAGTTTGCTAGAAACGAGTTCACAAATCTTTGATTGGAAACCTTCAGCTGAACCTTGCCAGACAATCTTTCTCTCTCTTTGACCGGAATAAGACTCGGCCCAAAACAAGCAAGACGAGTGAATGATTCAACTGCTAGCTCACTAGCAAGAACGAAGGACTCTTACAGAAATTCGCCAACCACAGGAGCCCATAACCCGGGCCCATAACCGACCATCAAATTCTGTGCTGACTTATTCCCTGCTCACAAATGTCCTTCGGCTATAAAGTTTAAAATAAGACTAGAATGCGCGAGCGTGAATTGATCAAACGTCCTTTTAATTTCTATCCGGCAAATAAAATGAACTAAATGTAAAAAGAAAAATAGAAATAGCGAAAAACTAAACTTCTAATTAAATCTTTTCTCATGGTTTAGAATAAACTATTCTCGAAACTGAGAATTTTTTTATCAAAGCTGTGTAAATCGAACCGAAACTGTGCATGGAACCTTGCGTTTATTTCCTGTATTTATCTCACCTATTGTATGGGATATGTGTGAACATCTTCATTATGAATCGGTATATTTCAAAGAGCTACACGAGGAGCAAGAATACTATAGACACAGCGGGGGCAGCTGTAGTGTTAACTATTACTAGTATAACATTATCGAAGCGATCTATGTAGCAGTTAACTTAAATTTTCATTATTGTAGCGCGCGCTCAAAGCAGTACGCGTCAATCTTACCGACTATATTTTTTTACCTCACGGTAATGCTTTTGTCTTGAAACTGAGAGAAAGTTTACTCAAGTCGCTTAAGATAACACTCAAAAAGATTGTAAAATCCATATTAAGGTGCCGGAAGACTATTAATTCATCGAAAAATTATTTTTGAGAGAAATAACTTTGCAAAGAAATGATTTGCACTTGTCATAGCCCGCACAGCTCGTGCAGATGACAGCAACAAAAACACTCACCTCTTTTCGCTACAGTCGGTTAACAAATTCAAACCTTTCTCTTAAATTTACGTTATAAAACACATGATTAACGCTCCATCGTGTACTGTTGAGTTATGGATGCACTTGGGAGACGTCTCGGAAGGATTGCTAACCTCACAAGAACTCGAACTTTTCTAGTTTATTGACGTCATCAGCGTGCTCAATGGGAATAGGAAGCACGCTTGCGCTATTGATTTTGATTAGGCGATTATTCTAACTATGTTATAACGGTAGTTAACCTGGTGATGTAATGACGTCATCAGTTAAACAACTGTAAATGCACGAGCTCAGTATGTTCAAAACATGTTCTGAGCAAAGGTGAGGGCTGTTCGAATCGTTGTTCATCAAAAAATGAAAATGGCTAAATTTTATCTCCATTTTTTGTAGAATCCAAGATATCTATCATAGTTCGATTGTCTTTTCTTTTATAGATCACAGAACGAACGTGAAAAAATGTGCAAAACCGTGCACATACCGTAGGCAAGTGTTTTTACTCCACTTGATATCGCGGCTTATCAAACCCGGCTAATATTGACATTTTACAGACTTCCTTGTATAACAACGTAACTGCCCAGAGTGGAAACAAGCTAAATGGTGTGTTTGCTGTTTGATTTTGATTCCTCTTTGCTGACTGGAAATAGCTGAATGTAATTTAGAGAACAAAATGGAAATCAATGTTTGGCTTGATGTTCTTTCTTCCTAATTTACGTACTGAAGGACATATCGTACAGGAAAATTAGTGGCAAACGTTTTCCGGATATTTGTATCGTCATGTCCGAGTCATGCCTCAAGCTTCTTTGATTAATGACAACTGAAACTGACTCTGAAACATCCTGAGCAAGTGTCATTGATTCCGCAACACAATTCAGTATTGTCTGTCAATGGTCGGTCATAACTTAAACACTATTTCTTCCCATATAAAATACCACACTGTCAGTCCGTGTCCCGATGCGATGCTGTGAGGACTGTTGAAGATAAATAACAAGGTTTCAAAAGGCAAACAAAGGTAGGCAAGACAAACGTTCCATTCACTTATATATTAGCAAAACTTCCATTGCCTTAAAGAAAATTTAAATTCACTCTGGGTTTAATTAGAAATTGCTGATTGTAAATAGTTAATTTTCTGTTAGATTGGTTAAAGTTACACTGGTAAGTCAATAGGGAGCTTAAGCGGGACGACAACGACCGCAACGACGACCTCAAAAAAACAATAGCACGACTACGATGTGAAACCTCCTAATTTGCCGTTTTATGGAGGACGTGGACATACGACGACGAATTTTCCTTCCTCTTTTTGAACCTGAATAAAATCCTTAAGAATTCAACTCCAGGAAAAGTTGCCTGCATTTGACATATCGAGCGGGTCCAAATAGACGCGAATAAGTTTGAAAGAACGCAAATTTATTTTTTCATAGACGTTTTCACTGTTGTCGTCGTTGTCCTCGCTTAATGTTCCTAAATGTACATTGAAAACCCACTTTGTGAGTAGTTGAACGCGGTGGTATTTTACTAAGGCTGTGTTTACCGTTCACACTACACTGAATAGCTTTTGCAACGCCACGAAAATCAAACTGGATAGGTCGAGGATAGGGCTTTTGTTCACAGACAAGGAAGGTGACTTTGGTGCGATTTTTGTGACAGAGCGAAACTGCGCTACGCCAATTTCTAAAGTAAAGAGTCGCATAGATGTTCATACTGTAATTCCGTGCAAAAGTGTCTGTCCAATCACTACACAATTCTGCAGCGTTGTTCGTAAATCATTGAGCACGGTGACACGGGGGTTACTCCAGAGGGGTGTCAGTGACTCTCACAACCAAATAAATGCGATGTTAATATACTTTATTTCTGAGTGACTTACTCTTTCACTTCACAATTCTTCAACTTCCTTAGCAATGTCTTTCCTCAAATTAACCCTCTTCTTGGTAGTTCTCTTTCTTCCTCTTTTTCTATAACTGCTTACTCCTTCTTCTAAAAGCTTACTTTTCAACTGCTCTCTATTTATTTGTTTGGTTGTCCATAATATGTTCATGTTAATAACAATGCGTAGGATACATTTACGTTCTAATTAGCATACGATTAATTCGTAACCTAAAATTTCTTTAAAAAGCTTTTCTTCAGTTCTGGAGCAGGATGACTACTAAGGAAAACTAACTAAGTAAAGTTCAGTAAAAGAAACACTTTTGCAAGTTACTTTAAACTTGTTTGGACCCTTTAAAGGTAAAACTCAAAGATACAAACTTCGTTAATGGTATACAAAGGACAACTCCCATATTCATAAATTTGGAAACAAGATAAATAGATGGGACAAAACTTCCTACCTTTAATTAATCAATCCCTAAAAACGGAAAACTTTGTCAGCAAACACTAGCCTTAAAACTCAAGTTTCCTTTGTAAATTACTAAAGTGTCCATTAAAAGATAAGTATTTTCCGAGGGACATCAAGTCAGGAGACATGATGTCCCACTCTCAAAAACCTTATTTACTCACGAACACAGGAAATGATAAAGTCTTAACTTAGTTACAGTCCTAAAGTCATGGAATGCAGAAAGAGTGATTAAGAGTTACATGGGGGTGTAGATGGGAGTTTCCTTTGGCTAGTAACCAACTAAAGAATGACGCACATGTTCTGATTCCGTGCGTGATGCAGGGAAGCACACTTTTTAATTTTATTCTTCTAAATAAAGATGTCATTAGCAAATGTGTTTTATATCTTATTTCATACTTATTAATGAACAGCTAAAATGTTCCAGGACCTAAAAAGCTTCCTACAATGATATATGTCAATATACATTTTAACTTGATCAGATAAGATTTAATTGTCGGCAATCAATCAAGATCATTTTTCATGCTTCACCTTTTTATATTTTAAACGTTGTTTATTAGTATTATGTTTGACTTATCCTGTAAAGGATACATTTGGCTAAATCGGGTTAAATATCGGTTTCCCTTCAAAAATCATTGGAAAGATAGATAGGACTTCCACTAGCTTATAATATTTTTCATAAATTAGGGAGATAAGTCCCGTGACAACGGTTTCAGCGTTTTCCCAGTTCTTTCAGTGTTCTTTCCATCGAGCACTGTTGTTTGGAGGTTTTATAACTGACCTCCTTGTGAATAGCAAGGTTTCAGAAGGCAATAAGAAGTGGGGCGACATAATATTTGTCTCAGTGCAGACAGGGATGCTAGAAGCAAGGTTTACATAGAATTTGATAATGAGTGGAACTTTTTTTAATAGCTAATTTTCATGTCATTTATACATGGTTTAATGATCTTTAATCTGAAGGGAGGCTCTTGATAAAGTAAGGACCGCCGTATTTAAATAACAACACCGTAGAAAGCCGGATTTTGTGAAATATATCTGTGGTTTGATATGGGACGAATTCTACAAAGATATTGTTTTATCTTTTCAAATGCATTTGGATATACATATTTTACATTTAAAGTACATGTTCAACAAACGCGACTAATATTGCTGCTTTTACTTCCGTCTTAAAATTGCCTAGAAGTTGAAGCTTACTTCCAGCCTGGTTATAATTTCGTTAAATTCATGACTAGAAACAGGGAGTGGCCTGGTTAGTCAATTGCAAGTGGTGTAATATTTCTTGTTTCTTAAGCCAAAGGATGAATGCCGCGAGTGTAGTCTTAATGTTCTTTGTCGTTCACAAGACACTGAATTTAGTATTGCTTACAGTTTTCCCATTATTTTATTCTTGTGTCATTTTTGACTTCATGACTGGTTAACTTAAAACCAGGTTTTGTTATCAGCTCTCAGAGCACTTGAGAATTAATGTCAGCTCATGTCGTATGCGTGATCTGTAGATACAGAAATTGATCGGCAACAATTAGGACTACAACCCTGGTCAAAACATCTTGAGACATGAGGAAATTAGGTGCTAATTCGCACGCTTCTAATGAAACTCGTATTTTCCATCTTACACATGATCGGAAATGTTGTTGTAAGAGCCTATTTCTGTCGTCTCCTCCCCCCTCCCCTCTTCCCTCAACAATGTTGATTGTGTTCAAAAAGACTTAAAGGTATAACGTCAACACTGCACCGAGGGGGAGAAGAGGGAAAGTGCGTCATTTTGACCAACTTTTGCGTTCGTGGCCCCAGCGTTTTTATCAGGGTTTTAGATGTAAAGTAGTTAACATACTTGGGCTTTTATTTGCTAATTTATGTAATTTACATTAAAAGATATTGGTGAATCGAGCCGACAAGTTGTCATGTCAAAAGAGGAAATAGTTAGCATCAACCTGCTGGAGGCGGCCATCGCCCAAAGAAAGTTCTTAAAGCTTGTAGATGAACATCCATGCCTGTATGTTGGCCCACATGTTCAAAACGCAGTCAGAAGGTATGACTGGAGTGTACTTTTTGAACCTTATTAAAACCGCCTGGTGAAGCCAGGGACATGGGAGAATATTTTTATTATCCTTTTCATCTTGTCCAGCCTTAAAAACTCTCTAAATATATTTTGAAGGCTGCCATTTGAAAAAAGGGTGGTGAAATTGTAATAACGACCAAAATATGAGAGGAGGCACGGTTTTACAGGGCGACTTTCGTTACCCTGGGTACAGGCGCTCCCCTCCCCTCAGAAAAAAAAACGGGTCTCTCTCCCCGGGGGCAGGCTACAGAGGCTAGGAATTTGATAAATATTAAAGACCAAATTCAGGGGTACCCAACGAGAATATAGTTCAAAGCACTTAAACATAGCATTGTTGAACGTATTTTAGTATTTAAACCGTAGATATAGGCATATTTTTATCCCCTAGTCTAGTGATGTGAAAATTATAGGGATCAAAACTTACCTTTTCAAAAATTTCAGCCAGAAAACTGAAGGCTCCCGAAAATTCTGGGTGACCTTTTCAGTGTAAAAATCCGTTCAAAATGGGCAATAATACCATTTTTCAGAAGTTCGAAAATCCTAGGAGAGGCAGGCAAGCAAGACATTTACAACAAATGTTCCGAAAAATCTGGATCTTAAATCGTCTTCCGAACAGATATTTTCCAAGCATTGTCGTTGGGTGCCCCTGCAAATTCATATTTGGGACTAGAGAGGAGAGACTCCATCTTCCTACGTAATTTCTGGCTGCAAGCTATGGCAAAGAACCTAAACATAGACGAAGTAAAAATAATTCTTAGTAAGTGCACGTGACTTGCAAACAAAGCGAAAGGCAAGGATATGATTGCAGACTACATTGCACTGGTATGGATGGGGCTTCATGGGTCGTAAGGACTGCATCTTGGATCAGCCATCTGAAATAAATTTTTTTAAAAGTGGGATTAACTGAATGCATACATGTTAAATCAACTATATTTAAATTCAGGGCACCACCCCTTCTCTTATCACCTGCCTTGACAGGGTTATTATTAATTTTTTTTTTCAAGTAGTTTTTTACATGGGATGTTTCTATTTTGGGTTTAGATATGAAGTCTTCTGGCTTCCACTAATCGCTGAGTTCCCAGATGCAACAGTTGCTGCTCCTCTTGACATTGCTTGGGTTTGGCACGTGCATATGCTTTCACCTCTCGCTTATGAAAGGGATTCCAACGAGATTGTCTCAACATTGGTGGACCATAAAATCCTTGTAGGAGAAGAGCGTGAAGCTGGACTTCAAAAGGCGAAGCTCCTATGGTACCAACTGTACGGCAATGAGCCCTTTGAAGTTGACCTGTCAGCCCCTGCCAGTATCGTACCTCACGTGTCAAGAATCCAATATGATATCGTGGCTGGATGCAGTCGCCAGAGAGTCTTTTACTATCAGGTTTCCTTACCTCATTATGGGGACAGGAAGTTTCTTAAAGAAGCTGTTGAAAGATACAAACAGCATCTGCGGTTCGCTCAAAGTCATCCAGGTACGTTCCTGGTCCCGTGTTTTGACTCCGATCTCATATGGCATGCGCACCAAGCTCATCCGCTGGCTTACAGAACTGACAGTATGAAGTTCCTGGGGAAAGTTCTTGGTCACGATGATTCTGTTAACGATCGCCAGCCAGGCTCGAAACGTTCCACATCCGCGCAAACAACAAAGCAGCTGTGGTCAGCTGCTAACATGGAATATGAAAGAAATGGAAGCTTGTATCGAGGTGAACCTCCATTAACCATTGAAGAACGTGGTAAGCCCGTCGATTACTCTTCGATGTTGATAAATGAGTACTCAATAGATGTTCTGGAGATAGAGATTGGAATTTCTGAATCCAATTGGTATGAACTGAGAGTTGATGTAAGTAAAAAAGACAGTGGAAACGTCTTCATCGTGAAGAAATTTAAAGGACCTGCTGCCCATATTTTTCATCCTCCTCCTGATCGTCCTTCAACGTTCGTATGCCGAAAAGAAACCAACAATTTCTTTCAGGTATGATGGCATTCTAAACTTCTAGAGGTCTTAGTCGATCCACAAATCAATCAATCAGTCAATCAGTCATGGTTTATTTTTTATATTTTCCCTCAAAGTTTCTTTACAGGAGATATATTACTCCATAAAACATGAATAGGAATATATGAAATGACTCACGTAGACGGTGAATGAACGAGTGACCAAAGCAAATCGAGCCCTGACCCATGCGATTGACTGGATGCTAAGTTCTGTCCTATCCATTAAGCTGATCAAGCAAACGAGAGACCTAATCTATTTGTCTAATCACAAACTTATGATTGAAATAGGTCGATATCAGGTCGATCATGTGCCCATGTGGAATCCGGAATCTTGGAAATTGTTGCCTGTGGAATCCGGAACACGGCTGTGGGAATCAAAAATCCCACTAAAAATTAGAATCAGGAATCCTGGGCCTTGGAATCCGGAATACACGTGTGGGAATCAAGAATCCCACTAAAAATTGGAATCCAGAATCCTGGGCCTTGGAATCTGGAATACACCAGTAGGAATCCAGAATCCCACTAACAACTGGAATCCGGAATCCAAGTTCCACTGAAAAAGATCTGGAATCCAGCAATTGGATTCCGGAATCCACGGCGGGAAATCCAGAATCTGAGACTGTCTTCGATTCCCTTATATAGGGCGAATTGTGTGAATCAAACCAAGTTGAAAATGAGACCCATTTCCTGTTTCAGTGTTAGAAATACTCTGCACAGTGGCAGAGTAGCCTAAGTAGCTGCTACTATGTTATGGTGCCATTCTTGATTGGTTTCTGGTTAATGTAACTTGTCTTTGAAAAGAATCCTGTTAAATAACTCAGAAATGTGTACTTGTTTACGGCACAGGTTGAAATGTACCGGAAACGTCGACTTGGGTGCTGTTTTGTGGGAATGGCTGAGGAATCAGACCAACGTTGCCTTTTGAAATTGGAGCCGTTCATACAGAGACGTCTTGAGGCTCCACAGGTCATAACACAGAGGGAGTATTTCTCAAGTGAAAACTATGTTAAAATTACTGCTGTTGTCCATCCGCCTTCGCCTAGAGAGTATCGGTTTAGGATCAAACCGGAGGAAGGTCTAAGCGACATGAGTGACGCTGCAACCATTTTAAGCACTCCAATGTTATCTGTCTTCAAGACCTTATCTTTTACGCCATCGGTAGAATGCCAGCTGCAGAAGGTATTTGACTTCCATGATCGCCTGGCTTTTTCGTGTCGAGTAATGCACAAGGGGGGAACGGGACGAGGAAATCACCCAGTGTCTGTAGTAGTCATCAACAATGCTGGAGATATTGTAAGTACAGCACATCTTCTCGAAAGGAGTACTCTTCCAAGCTGGAAGCAAGTCATGAATGACCGGAAAGGATGTTGTACCCTAGAGGACAACGAAAGAGCTATGTTGATTAGAGGAAGTAAAGATTGGGGGATCTGTATCGGTAGGTGGGAAAATCGATGTGCCATAAAATTCTTTTCTCTTATTGAGAAACAAGAATGGAAATCTGTTGTATCTAACCCAGAAGAATTTTCGATAGAGCTCAGCAATAAAATGCCCTTTCGTGTGGACCTTAGGAATGGTATCATTGTTATTCCTCCAGATGTTTCTTACATACCAGAAACAATTGCACTTGGGTTTGCTATTGCAATCCTCTTTGTCCTTTGTCAGCCAATTTTAAACGAAACACTTTATTATGACCCAAGTTGTCGTTGTAGCAATTACCCTACAAAGATAAAAATTCCGGGAAACTTGAGGTTCGCAGTGGCAGTCGGTTACGACGCCGACAAGTTTAAGAATCACATTATAAGAACCACTTGTGCAAGATGTTTGGAATCGCATAGGAGGAAAATGGAAAGGGAAAGGGAAAGGGAAAGGAAAAGGAAAATGGAAAGGGAGAGGAAAAGGGAAATGGAAAGGGAAAGGAAAGCTTATTCTACAACAATAGTTTCTAATTCATTATTTAGTTTCGGTTGTTGGTTTGATGACGGTGGGTGTGATGGCGGTGGGTGTGATGACGGTGGGTGTGATGACGGTGGGTGTGATGACGGTGGGTGTGATGGCGGTGGGTGTGGTGACGGTGGGTGTGATGGCGGTGGGTGTGGTGACGGTGGATGTGGTGGTTGCTAAAATGATTACGGAAATGGTCAAAACAGTGGGTAACGATGATGTTAACACTGCAGGTGTTGTATTGCCGCGATGATCATGATTGATGATCGATGGTGATGACGATGAGGATAATGCAGCCTAAATGAGATCAACCAACTAAAGACGGCTAGCAACTGAAGGTGATAAAATGAACAAACAGGAACAATGATGAAACCTTTACAAAGCTACTCTTGCATGGACATTAATGTCGTTAAAGTCCGTTTTAATATGAGGTATTCCTCGAGAACATTAAGTAATAAGAAGTTTATTAACCACAGCTTGCAACTTTTGAACACACATTGCTTGTCCTTTCCAGGTTATGAATGGAAACATTTTATTATTAGGCAAAAAAACTTTGAAATTCCGCCATTTTTTCAAACCCGGCCAGAGGATCTGGGCAAAAACGTTCACGCATGCTCATTACGTTTTTCCGCCCTGAAGGCTGGCGCCGCATTTCTGCGTTTACTAATTAACGGAAACTGAAAACTGCTTAATAATAAAAATTATTACCATGTAATAAAGTTCTTTTTACAGATGGCCTTTGTCACATAATGTAGTTTTCAATAGGGCACTGGGGCACTGCATAAAAAGCTAAAAACCTACAGTACTAAAAATTACAAGATATTAAAATAGGTGAACTAAAAAAACGTCACACTAAGCTAACGTATTGAGATTTAAAATCTTTAAGTAATGAAATTTTAAAAGCATTTTAAGGTAGACATCTCATGTCTTCAGGAAGGGAATTCCAGTCTGTCAATACACTATTAAAGATCTGAGTAGAGCCCAGTTCGTGTTTGATCTAATAAATCTAATAGTTTCCTTGGAGCGGGTGTTATGGCTATGATAGTCTGAGTCTCGAGTATTCACTGTCATTAGTAAAATTGTGCATAAAAAAACACCGTTGCATTAATCTTCTGGCTGATAGATTCATTCAGTTCAGATCTAGAAGTGCTTCGGTTGAAGAAGAATGCGTCGCTTGCTCCAGAACTAGCTTGGCTGCTTTATCCTGAAGAACTTGGATAGAATACATTAAAACTATGTTATTTTTGTAAACCCATACGATACTTGCATATTCAAGAATAGAAATGACCATTGTTGACACATAGATCCTTCTTGCATAAACTGGGAGAAGATGCTTGATTCGTTTTAAGACACCTAGTCTCGTTGCTATTCTACTTTGTAGTTGTTCAATGTGGTCATGCCAAGTAAGATGCCGGTCTATCAAGGGAAAAGCCGTGGGGAAGAGGTTGGCCGGTCTATGATACTTGAATTTGGTAACTTTCTCTAATTATATCAAGGTAGCGTCCATACCCTCTTACGTCTTCGTGTTAGTATTTCCTTTGTCCCTTTCATCTTATTCCGTAATTCTGATTGCGTCACTGACCTTTTTTTTTTTCGCCTAAACCGTGCACCTTCGACAGCCCTAGAGATGAATAAAATAAACAACTACTGCATTTTCCTCCATATTAATTTGTTAAAAATATCCTGTGGAAAAAGCTAAAAATGGCATTTCCGCTGAGACCATAAATTTAAGAATTTTCTGCGGGAGCATGTTCCCCGACTCTCCTTTTTTGGTGCTAAAACTTTTCTTCCCCGCGAGCGTACACCTTCAAAATCTTACGCTATGCCCTTGGTTTTATACCTCTTACAAAATTAAAGATCATTTGAGTTACAGAACTTGGCGGTTTTGTAAAGTGTAGTATTGCACGTTATTAACCAGGTAAGAAGTAATGGCTGACGTTGTGACAGATCGGTATTTAATGTCCGAGTAAACTTCCAAATCTTATTTCCCTTTTCGCGTGTAGATATTCTTGACTGTGAAATAAAACGTCGTTGAAAAACAAACTGCTCAAAAGGTCTTTTGATGATCCAAGAGACTTTGTGTTTCGTGTACATTAAGGCAGTCGTAATGCAGTAAATAATTTAGCTGACAAACACAGGATTCGTCAAAACAACACGATCTCCTTCCATTTGATTCAGTTTCAATACTCCATATACATTGTACGTAAGGTTCAATGTTACATGTCATAGCAGTAGCGGAAATGTTTTTGGTACAAAACAGCACCAGGAATCAAAGTAAACCAAAACAGTCTCACGGGCACTGTGTCCGTTGTGAAGTCATCAAGACAGGCTCACCCCAAAATTATCAGCGCCAATACCATGAATGCAATAATTATAGCACCCTCGAGGACGGCAGAAGATGGAGAATTTCCTCGCTTTTCTTTCAGTTTTCGTATCATATTTTCGGCCAGTTGAGCAGGATTAACAAACAGCCTGTTGCGAATCACGCTGTTGTATTAATAAAACAAACCACCCTATTTGTATTGAATATGAAACACCTTTTACAACTTGTCGCTTTTCAAATTCTTATGTATCATTGAGATTCCCATGGAAAGGTTTGCGCATGCGTTTCTTCTCCTTACGAGGAACCGAATAAACAACCTTATGGGTTATGGGCTCCTGTTCCTAGTCAATCTCTTTCCCCTAGTTCCCACTTATTTTCCTCCGCTTCCCCTAGTTCCCCCTAGTTTTTTCGTACTACCAGACAGTAAGTACAGAAAAATGGTGCCAAAGTAAATAAGCGTTTCAAAAACTGCTCTCAGTTTCAATATAAATAAAGTGACGGATGAAGGGAAGGGGGCTTGATCGGGCTATGATTGGTAGAAAGGATCGACTTCGTGTCTCACACATTTTTCAATCCCTGGTCTTTTCAAAACGACGTCGTCCTGCAATTTTCCTCTCGATAGCTAATAAAGGAATGAAAAATGTCTAGTTTTGTGACCCTCGATGGGTTATCGCTAGACAAACAACAGCATTTTTGCGAAGCCATGTGCGACCATGTGCTAGTTCATCTTTATATCTTACTTTTCGCAAAGTATGGTAAACATAAACTGACTCATAAATATACCTCTTATTCACTCCAAGGAAGTTTTAACAAAAGCCACAGTTAGCAATAAAGAAAAAGTTCATGTCAAGGCGGCAAACTCAATTTACCCTCACCCCACCCCCGTTATACACAGTTGACTAGGGACGAGAGAGAATTTTAACAAGTTTTAAGTTTCTGTTGCGTGACTCAGTATAATTCCGTTCAAATAAAACTGATTTATTATATTTGCTTCTAGTCTTAAACGCAGTTGTTGTTTATATTCTGAACCCTATATTCCCCTCGAAGACATTAATCTAGGGAGGGGCCTGTGACGTCACTAACAATGGTCGCCATCTTGGTCGCCATCTTGGATTTTACCAAGAATTAGAAATTGCTGGTTTTCAGTGTCACGCCATTCAAAGTATATCAAAATAAAAATCAAAACCATTCGACAGATAAAGTCCAGAATCTGGGAAATGAAAGGAGGTAAATATACAAAGACCCTCGCCAAGATTTTGGTCGAAGAAATAATTCGTATACGAGATATCCAAGGAAATGTTTTACCCAAATTTATAGAGCTTTGTATGGAGACGCCATGCTGGAGCTCATCCATGGCGGACGGAAACCAACAGAAACATCTGTTACCGAGTTTTGCTACAAAAGCGTGCATTTACTCCTAGAGGAACTCATAAACATTAAAGTAATATTTTTTCTAATACTTGAACTGTTTAGATAGCAAAATTCCTCGAAAAAAGTCACTTTTTTAACCTAAATGACAGCTCTCTCGGCCGTCATGTAAATGCTGCGTCACGCAAAAGCGTAGAAATTCAAGCGTACTCTATTATAAAACCAAGAACCCTTTTGAAGCGAAAATTTGTTTGAAAATTAGTTTTCAGCTGCTCTAATACATCATGAAAGTAAAATCTCAGTAGATCGATAGTTTGTAGTTTGAATTTTAGTGACGTCATGTGAAAACCAACAATTAGGTTAAAACCGCGAGAAATGGTGATTTTTTTGTGCTTGCCATGAAAAATAACACATAAATAATCACTTTGCATTATGTCAGCCATAAGATTATTGTTGAAAAAAGTTGAAAAAACATGTACTTTCACTCAAAAATGGCTTGACCACCTCCTACTTATGACGTCACATCTCGTAACCATAGAAACTAACCGTCACTGAAATTGGCTCAAAATGCGCGCTGGGGATGAAAGAACAGCTACTGAAAACATCAGGTGCTGATGTTTTATCCTCTAGGAGAAAACTCAGAAAAACCTAAAGGGGGTTGGCATCCTCCCCCCTTTAGGTTTTATACTACCGTCTTATACGTCCGAGGGTTAAGGAAGAGAAATCACAATTGTTTCTTTAGCTTAATTGCTTATACTAAGTAACCGGTCCTTCTTCCAGCACCAGGCGTTTTTCTTTTTCAAAAAAATGGTTTATGTCATTGGCTCTCATAATAAGCTACATGTAGAATAAGCGTCGAACTTATCATCTCACCCTCTAGACAAATATAACTCACCTTTATTGATCGTCATTAATGTTGCTTTCCTATGTGGTCACAAACATTATTAGAAATTAAAACGAAGGTTTTTCAAATTGCCACAGCATTGTTTATCACAAATTGCGACTGACAATTTTTGTTAATAAATTAGAACAAATTACAACAGATAAAACAAATTACCGCGAAAGCATTACAAGTTCCACAGCTCAATGAGGAGCGCAGATTATAACAACCGCCATCCGGGCTTTCTTCGAATGCCACATCTGAATTTTTTCAATAATCTATCAAAGCAGTTTATAATAGTTCCCTCTCACGTGTTCATGAATAAAGCTTGAATGGGGACCATCGATAAATATGTCCAATTAGGAACAACTCAGTAGTGTTATTCAGCTATTATTTCGATGCTGATCGAAGGTGATTCTTGGTATCAAAGATATAAAAGCTAACAAATATCTGCCCTTACCATATTGTTAATAATGTCTAGAGGTGCAAACTTAAGGTGTGACGTCATAAATTATAAATGAGCGAGTTCAAAACATGTTTTGAGCAATGGTATGCCAAGCGTTTTAAAATTTGTTCTACAAAAAATGCGAGAAAGTTTTTCTATATTATACTTTTCTTTTTTTCTTCCTTTTTCATTTTTGTGGAATACAAGATCGTTAACAGAATTCAATTGTTTCTGCTATTAAAGATCACGGAAAGAACGTGAAAAAATATGCAAAACCGTGCACATACCGTAGGCCAGTGATTTTACTCCACTTGACTCAGTGCAGCTTATATATAAAACCGAGCTAATATAGCTTAATATTGATATTATACAGACTTCCTTGTTTAAAAATATAACTGCCCAGAGGGGAAACGTACAAACTAAATGGTGTGTTTGTTGTTTGATTTTGATTCCTCTATGCTGACTGGAAATAGCCGAATTCTAGCCAAATTAATAAAAATGGAAAATCAATAGAATGTCGGCTTGAGATGAAACCTTTAAAAAGCATTGTCAACATTTGCACCGTCATGCCACAACCTTCTTTGATTAATGACAACTGAAACACTGACTCTAAAACATGCTGAGCTAGGGTAATTGGTTCCGCAGCACAACTCAGTTTTGTTTGTAAATGGTTAGTCATACGTTTAACACTTTATTGTTCAGTTTCCATCATTTATAATACTACACTATCATGTGTTTAGTAAGTCTGTGTCCCGAAGCGATGCTGTTAGGACTGTTTGGAGATAGTTAACAAGATTTCAAAAGGCAAATAAGAAGGTAACGTATGACAAAAGTTTCATTCATTAATGTATTTTTAAAACTTCTGCATTTCGTAGAGAGGCTAATATTAGCGTTGATCGTCTTGAGTTCGCGCCGAAAAAGTATAATCTTTACACGTGTTTATGAATGATCCTCAAGAGATCGGGATTATCAGAAAATTGTCGAATTGAACACTTCAATGCTGATTGATATTTTTTTCAGTGACGATGAATCTAGGTATTGATTGAGCAAACGATTTTTTAAAACACTACAAATGAAAAAGCCCAATAATACGGGCTGTCCGTGTTTGTGAATGCTAGTTACGCTAGGGCATGTACTGGGGTTTCTGGACATGGATTATTTAAGATAATTTTTCAGACCAATTTGGCTTTTATTTGTTGTAAATGTCTTGCTTTTAGCATTTCTTCCCTGCCTAACAAACATTAGCTAACATTCATTTTTAGCAACATTTAATGACGGTCGGTTAATATTGATAGGAGATGTGACGTCACAAGTAACGCGAATTTAAACGGTTTTTCGTTTTCAACGACAAAGGCAGAATAGGCCATTTTACAGTTATTGATGGAAGCGAGGCTGAGGGTGACCTTGTTTTGATACAAACCTTCTTTGCTTTGTTATGGAAATTGTTCTCGAAAAATACTAGTTAGTTAGTTACATAATAAAGTAGGAAGGTTTGTGTCACAACAAGGTCACCTTCAGCCTCGCTTCCATCCCTGACTGTAAAACGGTCTATTAGAGTTGAAATTTAACTAACACTACGTTAACTTTGTGAAATCTAAGATCGCGACCGTTACGATTGTCTTCACCATCAGAAATCACTGAAAAGAAGAGAAAGTACTGACAACGTGTTCAAAAACCACAAACCACGGGCCATTTCTTGACAGGCAAGCCCGTGAGAAATTAGTGTTTGTATGAGAACCCAATGTCGAATAATTTCCGTAAAACGGCTGTTTTAAAAAAATATATGAACTGTAAAGTAAAGCTTCACTGTTAAGGATTCTACTGAAAAGATTTGAGGGCGTTACATGCGCTAGAAGAGCTAGAACCTTTTTTTTAAATTTTCTATTCATTTGTCTGTAAAAATTTCCCGGGAAATATTGAAGACAAATATATGGAAAATCTAAAGCAAGCTTCTGGAGCAATTTAAGGGCAGTAACGCCCCCCAAAGTTTAATGGTAAAATCCTTTGCTGTGTAGCTTTAGTTTACAGTTTATATTTTTTCCAGAACCGCCGTTTTACGGAAATTATTCGACATCGGATTCTCAAACAAACACTGTAATTTCTCACGCGTTTGCCTACTCGTCAAGATGGCGTCGAAAACTGTGACAAGGTCTATTTGATAGCGTCAAAGAGCAAAAAGCCCACTTCCAGTTGAAATGCGTCGCTCACGCTGCTGCTTGTCTATGTGGTCCTCTGTCCACTAAAAATTTAAATTTGTGTTGTTTTATGATCGTTCTACAACCAATATAAAGACCATTGCCGCCATAAATATTTTGAAACACTATTGAATAGTCTAGTATTTATAGTAAGGTGAACGTGGACTCGTGCACGACTTATTAAGCGCATCGTGGGTTTTCCCAAAGTGTGTTCCAAGTAATTATACCTAATATTGTCGCCACAGTATCCATTATCACCCAGTAATTACATAAATACACGATGACTTTGCAGACATGGGCAGTGAGGGTAGAAATTTATGTGGGCCAATCAGCATTTTTGTCTTAATTAATAACATATGGCGGGATGATGAAATACAACCGTAGATTGCTTTTACTTTCTACAGTACCTGCCTCTTAAACAGTGACTTTTATAATTACATCGATTGGCAAATGACGGAATCCCCTCGTCCAAGTTTACAACAGTAAGTATTGGCACTAAGCAATCAGTTTCTCGCGATGGCCTATTCACAATCATGATCCCTTTTTAATTTGTATTTAAAATTAACGACTATAGTGTAAGTAACAGTCAGGAGAACTTGGGTCTTGACGCGTGTTTTGGAAGCAAAGAGTTTGACTCGGTATCTTAAAACTCTCTTTCAGAGTTTGTCAGTTCAAAACAACATCGATAAAAGATTATAAACAATAATGCAATTGCTCTGAAAGAAACTGGGAGATTTAAATTTTTGGTAGACTTACAAAAATTAACTTTCAGTAGGCAGAGCTTTATTGAAGGTATTATGGAAGTCATAAAAGATCCGTTCCCCTATCTGGGAACTATTATATTATTTGTAAAAAAAATTCGTAGACAAGAAAAAATCCTTAAGCAGCAGAGGAAAACGTTAGTGTAAACAGTTTTCTCCCTCCTACCCTTAAGCGTTACTGTTGCTGAACCTACCCACGCGACTGTTTAATGTTTATACATACAGTGGAATCCCGATTTTTCGGTGGTAAAATACAGTGTTCGACAGGCGAAGGGAATTTTGCGCTTTTGTTTGAGTTATCGGGAACAATTTGCGACAAACCGAGGGTTCGAGAAGTCGGGATTCCTTTGCTCGATACATTGTACCTTTTTCGTGCCCAGAAAGTTCTGCACTAAGTTTATATGTTTATACATTTTTCTTCCCCTCAGTGTCGCTTAGACTGTACCTAATCACTGAAATTCCATAACTGAACATATAAGACTTCTTCTTTGCCCTTATCAGCTACATGCGTATCCCACTATATTAATACATATTTAAAAATATGTATCAATTCTTGAAATCGCGTTGAAGAATAATGTTTCAGAAAAACTGTAATGCATGTATGATATTGGCTTGACAATCCACTTCATATTGTTCATCGTTGCTATTACGCTGCTTTGCTTTAGTGTTAAATGAATTTGGATTCCTATTAAGTAAAAACTTAAGGACATAATTTATTTATCTGGAACAACTCTTTTTGTACGATTTGACGAAGAAGAAAAATCTGAAAGCCAATAAGCATTTTTTCTGAGTTATTTCCAAGAATGACTCAGGACTCAGACTCAAGGATAATTACTCAGATTACCGTGTTTCCAAGTTTTATTGAAAGTCAAAGGACACAATCATAACATTTTGGTACGATTTGTATATAGGTTATAGCAAGATTTGTAGTGATATTTGGCATAACTTTACCACCAGTGATATTTCGATATTGTCATACGTAATTTCCCGAGCCCTTAGGTGGGTAAAATTTGAGGCAATTTTCAAACATCACGAGTGGTATTTATGCCAAATATCACGTACAAATCCTGCTGTTATTTGTTTATACTACTTCCCGCAAAGGTTTTGTAATTTTCACATGTAGGTACTTCAAATTAAGCTAAAATACTACTGCTCTAAGCCGATCAAATTGCAGAAATTTCTCACGCAGTACAACAAAGAAAACACTGCAAGTCGAAACGCATTTTTCCTGAGTCATTAGACCAAAAGGTCTCATTAAAAAATTCAATAATGTTTTGATGAATTTTTAATAATGTTTTCTTTTTGACTGCTCTTTTAGAAAACGAAATCCTCCAATAACACTAGGTTCAAACCCACCAGAGGGTTCACCGACAAAGAGTACCGGAAGTTGTTTTCTCGAAAATTTTTTTCGAACTGGTGTATCGTATTTGGACCGGGATGAATATAAATAAGCGAACTCAGAAAAGATGAGCCGTTTGAAGATTTTCAGGAACCGCGATTTTCAGTTTAAAGTAACTTATCGCCCCAAGTAAGGGAATCCAAGACAGTCTTGGATTCTGGACTCCACGCCGTGGATTCTGGATTCCAGGTACTGGATTCCAGTCTTTGTCAGTCGAACTTGGATTCTGGATTGCAATTGATAGTGGGATTCCGGAATCCTTGAGTTATTTTCCAGATTCCAAAGCCCATGACTCCTGATTTTACAACCAAATTTTCCCAGATTCTGGATTCCACAATTTCGGATCATTTTGCGTTTCTGTGAAACTACCCACCTTACCCCTCCCCTAAACCAACATTAACACTCTGTTCTTACTTAGGGAAAAATGTTGGCTTAGGGGAGGGGTAGGTGGCCAGTTTCACAGAAACGTTAAATGATCAAACATTTCTTGGATTCCAGAATCCGGATTCCCTCACATGGGGTGGAACTGACGCTCAATCAAGAAGCGCTTTACTCCCACCTAATTGCTCAAACCTAGGAACAGGCAGAGGAAGCGCCCAGTTAGGGTGGAGTTTACCCTATCCAAATTCCCTGATTTTACTAGAGGCTGTGTCACGGCAGTCCAGTTCATTTTGTTTAATTTTTCCAATTACTCGCCCTCGATCGCTATGGTGACTTAAAGTAAGCAAAGAAATTATATGTAAATGACAAAATCAGACATTCGAGACAAACAAATATGTCTCCTGAGCAGTTTTTTCGAAGTTGCAAACAGCAGAGATAAACTTGGAAAAATTTTTAGGCTGAACAGTTTTCAAAAACCCTAATTTCAATCCGTTTCAATCTTCTTCAGTTTTGCCCATCCGTGACATTTGTTGTATCTGTTGTGCTATTCTAACTTTCCTTAATGTTTTAAACGGTTATTTATATGTTTCTCTTAATTTAACTGGCATTTTCTAATTACCTAATTTGGCTGAATTTCTTGACACAGCTCCTTTAAGTGTACCCTTTGGGTTAATTCTCTAACGAAACGGATCATTTTCCCCAAAGGTTTCAAGCCTCAGTCAGTATTGCGTCAAATATGGCCCCTTCAAAAGAATACTCCAAAGAACAGCTTAATTACTTCAGAATTTGTTATGTAACCACTGATGTACTAGCCGAAGGCCTCAGGGAAATATTTAAAAAAGAATGGGACAATCGGTACAAATCGACACTATTGGGTGAATGGAAAGACAAGCCTTGGAATGGAATGGACTTTTATTACGGGGAGTCACCTCGAAATAAAAAAAAAAATGCTCATCTTTTGGCCACCATGCGAAATGGGAACATTAATGAATGGGATTGCACAATGCTCTTTTACGCCATCCTTTTCTCGGACTGTGTTGGGCTTGGCCTTTCTTCCACGGTCAGAGAAAATGTAGACGCTCTTAGAAGTTTCAGGAACGAAGAGCTCGCCGTCATACCACATGAGAGTCTCTCTGACATAGATTTTCAGAATGCCTTTGACAAAGTTTACGAAAGGTTTCAAGCGCTTGGTCTTCCCACCTTAAAAATTCAAGAGATACAAAATCAGAAAACGTTCCCAACTGGTGAATTAGAAAAAATACTGAAAGAAATTGGCAGTGTTAAACAGGAGCTTCAAGCAAAAGAGAATCAGCTTGAAGAAGAAACGCTCTCATTCTGCATTCTTCCTCCTAAGCCTGCACACGACATTGAAAGTCGTGATTCAGAGGTAGCTGAAATAACACACAAGCTGAGGCAATTAAAGGAGGCCAATCACAACAGGTTAAGTTATCTGTACATTTCAGGAAATCCTGGGAGTGGCAAATCACAGCTAGCTAGCCTTGTAGCCCAGAGATTCTTTGGCGAAGCTGAAACAATGCCGAATACTTTGTCCTTTGTGATGACTTTGAATGCTGCAAGTCTTGATACACTTCTATCGTCGTACGCTAACTTTGCTCTTCGGCTAAAGTGCCCTTACTATTCAGTGATGCAAACCCTTAGCTCCAAAGATTGGACAATGGAAGACAAGATCACCAATCTTAAGATGCTTATTGCCAAAAAGCTTAGCTGTTACACGTCGTGGTTATTGATCGTTGACAATGTCACAACCCCGTCTTCTGTGCATGTTCACCTGCCACAGTGTGGAAACAAGGCGTGGGCTAGGAGTCAGATGTTGGTTACAACACAGGACACAACTTCCATCCCCTTAGAAAGTTCCTCAATTAACCATATTTCAGTAAGAAAAGGCATGAATCCCGACGATGCCACTTCCTTATTGGCCAAGATTTCTGGGATCCCCAAGAACGAGCTGGCGAAAGAAGTAGCTCAAAAACTGGACTTTCAGCCGCTTGCTTTAATAGGCGCTGCTTGGTTTGTCAAAGTCAGTCAACAGGACAAAGCACCAACGCGTGTTGGCTGGGAAGAGTACCTGAAGATTTTAGGAAAAGGCGAACAAGAAACTAATGAAGACCACCTTGCTAATAGCAACCCAAGTCATCAAAACACAATGACCAAAGCAATAAAACTTGCTGTCAAAACGCAAGTTAAATCAGAAAAATTTTTTCAACACCTATTTGCTCTATTGTCGCTATCTGCACCACACCCACTAAACGTTGACATAGCAATCAGTTCGTACATTTTGAAAAAAGACGAGCATGTCGATGAACAGGTAGAGGACCTCATTCGCACGAGATTCAAGAGATGCCCATTGCTGCTTTTAGATGATGAAGTGGTTGGTTACTTCATTCGGGTAAATCAAGTTGTGCTCGACGCTATCAAAACTGTTTTAAGTAGCGCAACTAAGATCGTAAACGGGACTTTGACACCATTTGACCATTTTAGAGCCACCGCTGCTGAACATGTCTCTTTTGGAGCAATTGACAATATAAATGATTTAGTTTTTATTCCGGAAAAATGCATAACTGACCCTGTACGAGGTATACAGCAACACCAACGTGCTCTAGCAATAAAGCGCAATACGCTCGGTGCTGAGCACGTTTCTCTTGCACCAAGTTACAGTATCTTAGGTGTAATTTACATGGTCTTAGGTGACCTTGAAAAAGCCAAGGAGTATCAGCAACGAGCGCTATCCATTGACCTCAAGGCGCGCGGTGCTGAACATGTTTTTAATGCAACAAGCTATATTAACTTAGCTGCAGTTCACGAGGCCTTAGGAGACCTTCAACAAGCCAAGGAGTGTCAGCAGCGTGCGCTATCCATCGACCTCAGAGCGCACGGTATGGAAAATGATGCTGTTTCAACAAGCTACAATAACTTAGCTTCAATTCACAGGGCCTTAGGTGACCTGGAACAAGCCAAGGAGTATCAGCAACGTGCTGTAAACATCGACCAAAAGACGCTTGGTGCAGAACATGTTTTTCTTGCAACAAGCTACAATAACTTAGCCTGTATTTACAAGGACTTGGGTGATCTTGAGCAGGCGAAAGAGTATCACCAACGTGCTCTAACTATTAGACTTCAAAAGCTTGGTGCTAACGATCCTGCTGTTAGAAGGAGCTACCATTACTTAGCTAAAATTTATGAGGAATTAGGGGAACTTGAGCAGGCCAAGGACTATGAGCAACGTGCTTTGCTAGTTTTCAACCATACTATGTGCCCTTGTAAATGCCAGATAATATAAAATGATAACAAATTGAAAAGTAAGACAAAGGTCGCGGCGACTCAAAATGGCTCTCACAGGTAAATAATTCACTTCTTATCAATTCATTGTACAACCTTCACAGTTAGCGGGAGGTGCAAAAACGCATACACGCGCGCAATTTGAATAATCTAGGAAGAACAAAAACTCTTGTAGTATATAGCTTAAGGACCATAGAAAGCAGCAATATATTATCAATTAGTGTAATATTTTTAAAAGTCGTCCGAAAAACTTTAGCCAGGGAAAAGACTAAACAAGAAAGAATATCCGGATCATCTCTTGATAGAAGTTCTTTACTTTAATTTTTTATTATTTCAAGCAATGATGAAGATAAGCATTCAAATTATTCATTCCTTTGGAAGAAGGAAAAGAACTAAGTAGAATATTCCAATGACGGGTCTAATTATCGTAAGGGTAGTAGCTGCTTTACATTTGTTTTGTTGAAGGTCATTTGGCAAATGACATTTCTTTTTTGCAGCATAATAAAACGATGATAATAATAATAATAATAATAATTAATGCATTTGCATTGAGAAGTCTTCATGCATATACAATCGCTTGCGCATAATAATTAGTTAAAATTAAATAAAACCAATAAATTTACCTTATTTGGACCGGGGAAGGCTTATGAGCACCAACCCCCCCCCCCCCCCCCCCCCTCCTCCTCACTTTAAAGTTGAATAACTTCAACCTGCTCGAGGCCGCCAAACTTATCGACTTTTCCTTAAAGTTATCGGTAAACATTTACAGTAGTCGTGACGTAAACATCAACACGACGTTACCATGGCAACCCAGTTTTGACAGTTATGTTTCCAAACTTTAGCAAAAAAAAATTTATGAAGTTTAGGTTCTGTCAACAAATTCAACAATGTTGCGTCATGGCGTCAAATTCCTTTTTTGTGTCAAGTAATAACTTCATGTTGGAAATGTAAGTACATTATTCTGTGCAATTTTGTGCGAGCCTCCGATACACCCAGCCCAGGACCCGTCCGGCCTCCCGACACCCGATCGCACTGGACAGCAATAAAAAAAACAGCCCGGTCTGAAAAGGATCAAATAACAAGAAATAGTGTAAAGTGTAAAAGGGAGCTAAATCCAAACGGTAAAGAAAAGGGCTATTTTTTAATAATGTAGATGGCGTATAAATAAAAGCTGCGATTGACAGGTGCAATTAACCTTGAAAATCCGTGTAATTGAGACGGTTTGATTGGAATCCTTTGTATTGGCTGTTTGCTTGTTATATTCCTCTTTTTCCTTTCGTGTTGCGTGAGGTTACTTTTTGTGAGGTAAAAAATGACTTTGTTGATCAGTTCTCATTATCGAAGAATCAGAACTTATAACTTGAGTAGCTTTCATTAAAATGGGCACACTTTAGGACTTCATAAACAGACTCAATAGCTAGAACCACCTTGTACAGCACAATTAATAGTGCTCAGTGTACCGGAAAGTACCTCTCAGCAATTTTCATTTGAATAGTCGCACTTAGGATTTTATCCACAGCCTAATGAGTTAGAACCACATTGTACAACATGATAAACAGCACATGCAACTAAAATCCAACGCATCTATCCTTTCTTGTTACCTTACTTGTACTTGCTTGAAAGTCCATGCATATGCATGCAAACCTGTACGTTCTAAAACATTGTCCTCACAGAACTAACATTTACCCCTTCAGAAAAGAGAGAATCTAATCATTTTACCCGCGACCCGCGACCCGCGACCCGCGACCCGCGACCCGCGACCCGCGACCCGCGACCTGCGACGATTAGACACTGTCTTCACAAAATTATCCAGTCTCGGAAGACTGTTACTTATACATGTGTTCAAGTTACAAGTTCTCGTGTTGGTGGACGAAATATACAAACCTGAACGTTCTATTTTGAGGTGTGGACAAGTTTGCATAAATCAATTACATGTCTCCATATTTAGCCTGTTCACAGACCCAGCGCAAGGGGGTAGTGGTGGGGGAAGAAGAAATATATATTTCTCGCGCTCCGCGCTCGTTCTCGCGCGCTCGCTTCGCTCTGATCATTTCCTGTTTACAAAACAGAGAAATGCTGAAAGTAGCATATTTAGGTTTTACGTTGTAGTTAAAATGCCTGCGGAGTGAGCTGGAGGTTGACGTAGGGAAGCAATTTTAAACGTGTATATATTTCCGGGTAACTTTATGTTTTCAGTAATATAAATATAGAAAGCAAAGCAAAGTTCCTCGATTGATTTTTTTAAGAAAGGGATATAAACCACAAAACGAGTCGCAATGAATCTTAAATTTTGCTCTCCCTTAATTCCTCCTGCGACAACTATGATAAATGTCAGTTGAAGTTATTTTAGAACATGCTGAGTCATGATAATGGTCGTATTGCTCGCATATTTGGCTGGTTATAAATTCAGTGGTCTCTCACGTACCTGTCTCTTGTTTTCCATCATTGTACTATCGTTTTCCTAGTCCTTACGAATAATATTACGTATTATTTGATAGGTAATCAGTGACATAAACAGTGACTAAGCGTCACTGACAAATCCAAATGCCACACTGTTCAAAAAATGCGACTTAGTCTAAATATTTGTGGTTTCACTACTTCCGTTTGAAAAAACCGCAATATATAAATTATGGACAGAACGCTTTGTTTGGCCACATAATCATGAAATTATTCATAATGGTAATAGGATTGCGTGGAGTCTAATTCGGTCTAAAATCATGCGAGTGATACGGATTAACGCGTGCGCGTCCAATTTTCCGGTTTAATCACGAGTGGAACGAGTGTGATTGCAGACTGAATTGGACAACCCGAATTGCCGTTACCAGTTAATGATAACTGAGTTATTCAGTTATGATTAGTGGAAAATCTGTACATATTTCTTTTGCTTGGGCGAGGCTGATCCAAACCCCTTAGCCACTGAAAAGTCAGTGCGGCATCTCTTAATCCTAACATATCTGACAAACTGGCAATAGGTCTAACTCTTCTAAAGCCGGGATAAGATTATTGTACTTCATGACTGTCATAAAACTTTTCAAGTTTTGTAATTTAACACATTTTTTCTTTGACGTATTGCTTCACGCAAAAAAGTACGTGAAGAGCCTACTGAAAGTAGCAGTATTTACAATTTTGCCAGGATTATTTTATCCAGCATGTTTGTCGCTCCTTCTAATTGATGGAGTTGTAGTGCTTTTGAACACTACTCCGGTGACATTTTCATCGTAAGTCAATGTGTTGTCTGAATACCATCCTCTGATCTCTGGCTAAGGGCACTGGCTGTATCGTTTTCTCGAAGTTACATGGAATTATCAGCCATTTTCTTTCGCATTTGACGTGTTTGAACGTATTTCAAGCAGGAGGAGTTTGTCTTATCGGGATTTGTAAAGACGCTGTCTGCACCGAGTTAAAATCTTCGGTAAATCTTTAGTGTTAGGTGGGCAGTGGCATCATTTGCATGCTTTAACTGGACGGAAGAAGTAAAGGTTGCGATCATCAACGTATGATTCTAGATGGTGAATTTTTGAAATACATGACAGTTAAAAGATGACAGCATCGGGAAAATAATTTTAAAATAATCACAAGAAATGATTATCTCCGAAAATGAAGTAGGACATATATATATGAACCTTGTCCACATAATTTGAAAGAGACCGAGAGAGAAATGGAACAAAAATCAAACAGTGACCTTCAACGCCTCTGCCCCCCCCCTCCCCCCGCTCCCCCCCCCGACAAAAATTCCTACCAAACACTAAAGCTGAAAAAGACGTGCACTAGATCTTTAAGATTCTTCTTCTTCTTCGTTTTTTTTTTTTTTTTTTTTTTTTTTTTGCCTCGCCCCCCTCTCAAAAGAAATGATTCAGTCCGGTGGCTTCTCTTGGGCTTCCTCGCCATGAGAGTTTAAGTAATTAGATTTTATTTGATTTGTACAATTTTTGGCAAACAAAAGAATCTATTTATGATAATTTAGGAGCAAAAATATATCCGGATCAGTGCGCATTTTTAAACTATTAAACGTTCAAATGATAAACATGGACAGAGAGGCGTCTTAGCGTCTTTTAGTTAGTTCCCGCACATTTCAACTTCGCTTGCATCTTTCAAAGAGGAGCTCCCTACTGAACAGAATTTCTTCGTGCTACCAGACAGTAAGTACAGAAAATGGTGCCAAAGTAATTAAGCGTTTCAAAAAACGCTCTCACTTTCAAATGTATAGATCAAGTGGACTATAGAGGGAGGGGGGAACGATTGGGCTATATATAATGGTAGAAATGTGTCTCACACAGTTATCCGATCCCTGGTCTTTTCAAAAGGACGTCGTTCTGTAATTTTCTTCTCAATAGTTTATTAAGGAATGAAAAATGTCTTGCTTTTTGACCTGCCATGGGTTACCGCTTGGCAACAGCATTTTTGCAAAACCATGTGCGACCGTGAGCTAGTTAATGTTTATATCTTACTTTTTGCGGCAAAGTATGTTAAACATAAACTGACTCGTAAAAGATACCTCCTATACACTCCAAGGAAGTTTTAGCAAAATCAACCCTTAGCAGTAAAGAAATAATTCATGTGAAGGCGGCAAATGATCATTTTACCCTCACCCCACCCCCGTTATACACAGTTGACTAGGAACGAGAGAGAATTTTAACAAGTTTTTAAGTTTCCGTTGCGTGACTTAGTATAACTCCGTTTAAATAGAACTGATTTACTATATTTGCGTCTTCTAGTGTTGTTTATATTCTGAACTCTATATTCCCCTGGAAGACATTGCTCTAGGGAGAGGAAGCCATCTTGCCTTTTTTTGGTCACGTCAGTAATTTCAACGTAAGGATTTTAACTGATCTGAGTAGCTTTTTCTACCATTCCTCCAATACATGGCAACGGTAGTAAAAACTCACGCAGGGACATTAATTCTTTTTTTTTTTCCTGAACTGATTAACATTGATTTGCATCGTTGGCGAAGGTTCATCTCTTCATTGTATAGTTTCTGACTAACAGACATCAGTATATATAAACTATAGAAGTCAGAAGATGTTAAAATACGCCGCTAGGAACTCACTGCTTTTGCTTTTGATATCTGTTATGTCTCTTAAGCAAGCGAAAAAGAAAACTTATAACCCGCTTAAAATGTGCTGACTTGCAGAATAATACAATAGCGTCATGCTCAATAACCCTCTAGTCAAGCTTCAAATTGCCGTCGAGCAATTAGCACAGTGGGGTAAGTGGGATGTGTTTTTCGAAGCGACTTGTCAATAATAAATTTCGACATGTGGAGAGCAGAGAGAGCGGGATAGTGGTAATAAAGAGCTTCTCGTATCAATTCTAGGGGAAGAGTCGAGGAGGGAGGCACCCACACTGAGGAGGGGGGGAGGGGCTGGTATGCAGTTTTGAGGACAACAATAAAATTATACTCGTGCGAACACCTAGCCGATGTTGTTACTAAAACATACGTATTAATTTACGCGCGTAATGGAAATTCAGTACCCTGATCTATATTGTACCCTCCTTCTCCCCTTAGAAAGCTAAGACTATTTTAGTTCATTTTAGAGATGGATTCCTTCAGTCCGCAGACGATGCTATGTTAACTTGCTTGCGTGCCAGCCGATACGACGACTTGATATTGACTTGATATTTCCCAGCGAATAAAATATCTGACAGAAACAAAAGTTTCTGTCGCTACAAGAATTACTTTTTTCGTGCACGGCGTTGCCTGGCGTATGTCAAAAAAGTTTTTCAAAACGTTTCCAGGCGCAATTGAGAATTCGTTGCCACGATTAAAGTCTTAAATTCTCTTAAGGTAAAATATTCACTTTTTTAAACCATGGCCATTAAAATTAAAAGCGAGTGGCGAGATAAAAAAAAAGGAAATGTGGTTTGTGCGGGTCAATGCGCAGCGACACAACTTCGAACAGGCACGCACCAAATTTTCGAGATTCCATGTTTATTTCGCGATTTTGATGGGGACATATTTCGCGACGCGATTTTGCGAAAATTTTATATTTTGAATCACTTTAATTTCTCTCGTTTTTGAGTGCAACAATTTGCATTTCATAGGCAAGATTATTTAACTTGTCCTTTATTTTAATAAAACGACTTTGTCAAAGGGACAATAACGGTACAAAAAAACCCAAAAGCGCGACTAAATGTCAACATTAACAACAAAGCAGTTCTCACAATGTCCACAAGCAGTTCATGCTTTTACGTGAATTCATAGGGGTACGGGCACCTTCGGATTTGGGCGAAGGGGGGGGGGGGGGGGTAGGGGACGGTGACCTTTTTGCCCGAAAAGATTACGCCGTGCCCGAATGCCTGAGTTTTGTAATCGGAATACAAAAGCACTTATATTCTATGAAAAGGAAAACCGTTTATTATTCTCACACTGAATGAAACGGTTCTAATTCAAGAAGTAGTTATTTTGAAACCTTGCATACTCTACGATCATTATCGACAGTCTATACTCGATCTAGTAAAATCAGAAACTTATCAAAAAAGGTTATTTCTCCTGTGGTGTTGTCCGAAAATGTTAATTATCCTGTCCATACTGTTCACAATGACTTAATAGCGCTCCGCTGAGCATGATGTTACAGGGATGACTGCCGGAATAGATGCGGCAAAAAGTTTGTTTTCGTGCAATACTTCAATTACAGCTGCAGCTGAGAGGTGAAAGAAGTGTTGACACGATGGTAATCCTCTGGTTTCGATAGCGGAGGAGCAGCATTGACGTTTTGGTCAGATTTTGGTTTTCTCCGACTAACGCTTGTAAGCGCGTTGAGGGTTTTCCTCGTGGCACACGAGCATCGCGAAATGAGAAATCGGATTCAGCAATCCACGATTTAATCTTAATACTGATACATTCACCCAGTTTCCACACTGAGGTGAAGCTCTCCTCAAAGATTCTAACTCAGGATTGACACCGCGGGAAAGAAAGAATGAATGTAAACGACAAGTTTCCACCATCTGTTACTAATTGATTGACACCACACACCTTGATTTGGCAGGTGTCCATTTAGCCTGACGTTTGGGAATGACAGTCGTTTTTTTCTTCTTTTTTTTTTTCAGTTTTATCTCAACTGCTGTTGCCCGAATCATGAGCGTTTTTCCCGAAAATGTTTCGAAACATGATGGTGGCTACCGCCCCCCGCCCTCCGGCCCGTACGCCCTATGCGTGAATTATTGTTCTGTAGTCAATTGACCACAACATCCATTGACACTGAAAATTCCTTAGAAAAGTAAAAATGTGATTTTGTAAACATTTCAGTGGTAATAAACTCGTTCTTTCTTGATTATGGACATAAGGTGAGTCACTTAATTTTCGCGTCATGTTATGTTCGCGACACTGGCCGAATTTATACTAGAGACGAATTATCCGTCTAGACGGACTATCCGTCTCAGACGAATAATTCGTCTGTAGTATAAATTCGGTGCTAAGACGAATTATGAAGCAAAATTCGTCTGAGACTGATTCGTCTGTTAGCACGTCTTCAAGACGTGCTAACAGACGGATAATTCGTCTTAAGGTGATTCCCTGGTTTTGCACTACGCATCTCTTACTGCGCATAACAAGATAGCCTCCGTAAAAAAGAGCATGTGAAGTAACATTATTAAAATAAAGTTGACCGAAGAGAAAGGCTATTGCAATTTTTGCTTGCGGTTCTTTCTTGCCAAGGTGAGACTCAATGTGGTGGAAATGTGCATAACGTAAGCAGTACGCGTGTTGCTGAGTTCGACTTCCTCACGGAGAACCTCGTTAGTGGATGTTTAATTTGTGCTTATTCACTTTGATTTTCATTTAAACGCTTTCTCTATAACATTGAGTCCTAAATGTGATACCTCGATGTAAATTCTGTAAAAACGGATTTTTTAATATTTTCTTCCCCCTTTCGCATACATTCTATTTTGAAACTCGCCCCAGTCCTCTCTCAAAAATCAAGGAAAATGCATTTGGTGCGCACTTTCTGCAGCTCTACCGCAAATACGAGTGCCGTGACCCCCATTTTTTATTTCGTGATTTTAATAAGGACAGTGCTTCCTTTCGGTGAGAAAAAAATTGGCACAAATCTATGTTCAGTTTTTTGTCAATTTTACTAAATTGTACGGATTGAGCTATCACGTGTCGAATAGCGCGTGTCCAATGTAATTCTACTTTTGAGCGTAAAGTAAAAACAAGGGCATTAAAAGGCATTTTTCTAGTACGTAAGTGGATAAAAAATACATTAAAGTCAAATTCTGTGCGATACCACATGCATCATTGAAAAAACCTTTCCTTTTTGTCTAGTTTTGGGCTGCGCGTGGTTTTTGTCAAAGGGTCCAAAATAGCCGTATTTGTCAGCATTGTGACGTCAAAACGAGCACGGTGACCCCCACTTTTTATTACCTTTTTATCATCTTCTTGACTTGTTACATCAGTGTACCAAGTTTCATCTACAATCTATGTTAGGTTCTTTTACTAGGGAATCACCTTAAACGGATTATCCGTCTCTAAATTTATATCTAGACGGAAGGTAGACGGTTTTTTGACGACGTTTCCACATGAAAGGGGCTTGTTTCTATATTTTCGGAATATTTCCTGTTTCCCGCTCAAAATATCTAGACAAATTATGGAGAAAAATTCCTCTACGGATTAATACTTAGACGAATTATCCTTCTGATGGATAATCTGTCTAGACTGATACCCCGTCTCTAGTATAAATTCGGCCACTTATTGTTCGCGTCACTTTAATTTCGCGATATTTTTTGCATCGCGAAATTCGCGAAATTAACATGTCGCAAAAATTTCATGTCATAATTAAGGTAAAGTAAATGCATACTTCAACCTCCTTCTTATGGTCTCCTAGAGCTTCTTGTCAAGTCGTTCTTCCCAAAATAATAGGATAAATACTACTAAAGAAATTTTAGACAATAGTGTTTCACTACGGATCAATGACTGTCCAAATACAGATTAGCCAAAGGAAAGAAAACGTCTATTAACAGGGTACTCAAAAGAAAGTAAATGATTATCGATTGTTGATTATTATAAGCTGATAGTCTGTGTACAGCCGCTAAAGTTGCTCGGCAACTTCAGTTTGGGCAACTTTTCCGATTTCGAGCAACTTTTCTAATTCGGGCAAACTTTTAAATATCTTTTATTTGGGGCAACTTCTTAGTTTCTAAGTCAATACTATAAAATAATAACAGACCAAACTGGCACCACCTTTTTGGTCACTACCGTCACATACCATGTTATAAGTTTCTAAACATTGTGTAGTTCCAGAAAATATCCTCCATACCCCTCATGGAGGGCAACGGACATTTAGAGGAGAGGGGGGCCCAAAAGGAGGCAATTTCCGAGGGGGTGGGTGGTGGTCTCTCAAGTCTTTTTTTCCGGGGGCTCCGAGTAAGATTGATGAGCAAGCTGGCTCTGGCTCCCAGAGAGCTTGCAGGCAGACTAATTCCTTCACAACCAAGCAACCAGCTAATTATCCTGTGTACTGTCGCCCCCTCCCTCCAGAAAGAAATTGGAGAATGGCTCCTTCCTTTAAAAAACAATAATGTTTGCTTTGAAACAACGATTAACAGTATAATAACTGATACCCAACCTTGAAGTTAAGTTGTAAGTTGGAAACTACAACGATAAACCTCTTTCCTTTTTAGAAGAGATTAATGCTATAATTTATAATTTAAAACGACTCAAGTTCGTCTTTAATACAAGTTTTTACTCTAAGGGTTTACTGAAAACATGACCTTAAGTTTCAGCAGTGGCTAATTTCTAATTATTTTCTCAAAAGGTACCATGCATCAGCAGTGAATAAAGTATGGCCCTTTCCAAAGAATATACCAGTGAACAGCTGAATTTTTTCAGAGTTTGTTATGTAACTAATGATGTTCTAGCCGACGGTCTAAGAGAAATTTTTAAACAAGAATGGGACAAACTGTACAAAACAACAAAAGGAGAATGGAAAGATGATTCTCGAAGTGGAACGGACTTTTATAACGGTGAGTCTCTTGGAAATCAAAGAAGAAACGCTCATCTTTTGGCCACTATGAAAAACGGAAACAGAAGGGAATGGGATTGTACAATGCTGTTCTACGCCATCCTTTACTCTGACTCTGTCGGGCCCCGCCTTGCCTCAACAGTAAGAAAAAATGTGGATGATCTAAGAAATTTTAGAAACGCACAATTTGCTCACATAACTAAAGGACGTCTCACTGACATGGATTTTCAAAATGCCATTGGCAAAGTTGATGTTGCGTTTCAAGCTCTTGGTCTCACTACTGAAAAAATTCAAGGGATTAAAAATCAGGCAACGTTCCCAACGGAACAATTACTGAACACCTTGAAAGAGGTTGAGAAAGTTAAGAAGGACCTCCAAGAAAAAGAAAATCAGCGACAGGTCCTTGCAGACCAGCTGCAGAAAGAAGTGCCTTCATTCTGCATTCTCCCTCCTAAACCTGCACACGACATTGGGAGTCGCGATCGCGAGGTAGCAAAAATAGCCCAACAGCTAAAGGAATTAAAGAAGGCCAATTACAACCGATTGAGTTATTCATACATCTCAGGAAATCCTGGTAGTGGAAAATCCCAGTTAGCTGGCCTCGTAGCTCAAAGATTTTTTCATGAGCAAGTCAAGGAAATGCCAGACGCTTCATTTGTGATGACCTTAAACGCTGCTAGCCCAGATTCCCTTCTGGAGTCGTATACTAACTTTGCTCGTCAATTAAAGTGCCCAGATTATTCAGTAATGCAAATCCTGAGTTCAAAGGAGTGGTCAATTGACAACAAGATCGCCAATCTTAAGATGCTTGTTGGGGCAAAAATTAGTAATTACACGTCGTGGCTAATAGTAGTGGACAATGTCACTACCCTTTCGTCTGTGCATGTTCACCTACCCCAGTCGGGAAACGAGGCGTGGGCAAGGGGTCAATTGTTGATAACTACGCAGGATACAACGTCAATCCCCTTAGAAAGCTCTTTAGTTAATCACATCTCCGTTAGCAAAGGTATGGAGCCCGACGATGCCAGTTGTTTATTGGCCAAGCTTTCTGGTATCGCTGATGGTGAGCTAGGGTTAGAAGTAGCACGAAAACTGGATTATCAGCCTCTTGCCTTGGCAGGCGCTGCCGTTTTTGTCAAAAGCATTCGACAGGACAAAATAAAAAGGCATTTTGGCTGGGAAGAATACCTGAAGCTATTAGAGAAAGGCAAACGAGAAACGACAGAGCATACCCTTGCTGATAAAAACTCTGCTTATCCTAATACAATGACCAAAGCGATAACACTAGCTGTCGAAACACAGGTTAACTCTGACAAATTCGTCAAAGACCTATTCAGCTTATTATCGATATGTGCACCACAACCTTTAAACGTTAACGTAGCAATCAATTATATTGCGAAAGCAAACAAACACTTTGATGAAGAAGACAAGGATTTAATTCACATGACTTTTAGGGGATGCTCACTGCTACTTTTAGAAGAACAAAAGGATGGCACTTTCATTCGTGTACATCAGGTTGTCCATGACGCTATTAAATTAGTGATGAGTGGCTATCAAGGGAGTCAGACGTCGGAGATCGTAAGTGCAGCTGTTGCGTCATTCAACCAATTTATTGTCGAAATTTCACCAGAGAACAGGAGGCTGGACACGATGAATATCATCCCTCACATCGACTCTCTGCACATAGTTATCGATCAATGTTTGTCCACAGAGCGTCTATTTCAGGTCCAAGGAATCGCAGAAAAATTCAAAAACCTTGGCGAGATTTGCCGAATTCACTGCGAATTTGTCGTCGGTAAGAAATATGTGGAACATTGCCTCGCAATTCAGCAACGGCTGCTGGGGGTCAACCACGTTGACGTCGCAGCCAGCTACACTGCGTTATCTTCAATTTACAAAGACTTATGGGACCTTGAAAAGGCGAAGGAGTATCAGCAAAAGGCTTTAGAAATCGAAATCGAGAAGCTTGGCGGCGAACACGTTACTGTCGCAAAGAGTTACATTAAGTTAGCTAAAATTTTCATGGAACTAGATGACCTTGCGCAAGCCGAAGAGTATCAGCAACGTGCTCTACAAATCCAAATCGAGAAGCTTGGAGGTGAACATGTTACTGTCGCAAAGAGTTACAGCAATTTAGCTGTAATTTTCATGAAACTAGATGACCTTGCACAAGCCGAAGAGTATCAGCAACGCGCTCGAGCCATCGAAATCAAGAAGCATGGAATGGAGCATGTTTCTACTGCAACGAGTTACGACTACTTTGCTTTGATTCACAAGCAGCTGGGCAACCTTAAGCAAGCCATGGAGTATCAGCGACACGCCCTATCCATCAAATTTAAGATGCTTGGTGCTGGGCATGTTTCGGTTGCCAAAAGCTATGGTATCCTTGCTTTGATTAATAAAGACTTAGGTGACCTTGAGCAAGCTAAAGACTACCAGAAACGTGCTTTAGCGATCAAACTTAAGAAGCTCGGTGCTGAACACGTTTCTGTTGCAAAGAGCTACTGCAATTTAGCTCTAATTCACAAAGACCTAGGTGACCTTGAACAAGCAATGGAATATCAGCAACGTGCTTTATCCATCAAACTGAAGAAGTTTGGTGCTGAAAATGTTTCTGTTGCAACCAGCTACAGTAACTTTGCTCAAATATACATGGACTTAGGTGATTTTGCGCAAGCCAAAGAGTATCAGAAACGAGCTCTCAGCATCGAACTTAAACAGCTTGGTGCTGAACATATTTCTGTTGCCGAAAGTTATAATAACTTTTCTGTGATTCACAATCGATTACATGACCTGAATCAAGCAGAAAAGTATCAAAAACAAGCTGTGGAGATCAAACTCAAGAAGCTCGGTCCTGAACATGTTTCCGTGGCAACGAGCTACAGTAACTTGTCTTCCATTTACAAGGACCTCGGTAACTTTGAGCAAGCTGAAGTGTATCAGCAACGTGCTTTAGCGATCAAACTGAAGAAGCTTGGAGCAGAGCATGATTCTGTGGCAACGAGCTACAGTCACTTAGCGTCAATTCATCAAGGGCTAGGTGACTTTGAACAATTCAAGAAGTACCAGAGACTTGCTCTGGCGATCAAGCTTAAAAAACTGTAAAAGGTTTAAACGCAGAAGTCATTTCATGAGTAGGTTGTGCATGATCGTTCGAGTGAACGTAGTCCTGAATAGGACTGTTGTTAACAGATACTGACGTTTCGAAAACCTGTGCAGTAGTCCTATTGAGGACTACGTTCACCCGGACGATCATGCTCAACCTACTTATGAAACTTAAGAAAGTCGCCAATTTGTGCAAGCCAACTTACCCATGAGTATTCCCCTAACACATGCACATATAGTTTGGCAACTCAGTGTAAATTAACAATTTGACTGGAAATTAATTACTAATCAACCTTTTGGCGTACACAGGGGTAGACGCCACTTTAACAAAGGTTTTTCTCTGGCATTTTCAAAATAATTTTGAACCAAAACCTCTTCTTTTTAGCAATTAGTTATTGTTCCCTTACACACATGGCGTCAAAAATTGGTGAAATTCCGTTCCTATGGTTAAAGACGTACTAAGTGACATCGAGACCCGGAGTGTAGCTGAATGTCTGGGATAGAGGGTGAGGGGTGCTGTACTCCCGACTCCCCCTAAAGAATGTTTTTCCCTTATGAAAATAATTCATTTCAAGTCCGAAGGACCACTAAAATTGGATGTCCTTCATTGTCTTGAGGGTTGATATCTCTGATCACTTGTCTGATGAGCCATAATTGAGGAAAATGTGAAATGAGGCAAGGATTGTTAATTGTGGTTGCTAAAAGTGCATGAATGGAATCCGTATACTAGCTGTATACTGATAGAAGAAAATCGTCTTCTGCTAATAAGATGGATGTAACAAACTATACAGGTCACGTCACCTTTTTCCTTGTAAATTTAGTTGTTAGCGTTAATGGACTTTGTTGTTTTTTTGCAATTGAAACAATACCATTATTGTTTTTAACTCCTTGTAAACTAGACAAAGTGAAAATTTTCGCAATAAATAGAAAACAGAGAGATTATCGAGCTGAAGGGTTGAATCTGCGTTGTTCTCAGGCGCCTAAAAGAATGTGCGAAAGTTTCAGGTTAAGAAAAACATCAACAACCGGGGTCTAGGGGTGGTTGCTCCCCTTGAGATGTGACGTCATAAGTAGTTCAATTTTTTTGTTCTAAAAAAAATGCAAGATGGTTAGATTTCTGTATTATTTCTTTTCTTTTCTTTCTTTCCTTTTTTAATTTTGTGGAAACCAAGACCGCTATCAGAATTCCATTGTCTCTACTGTGATAGATATCAGAATAACATGAAAAATGTTCAAAACCTGTGCACATACCGAAGGCCAGTGTTTTTACTCCACTTGATATTGCGGCTTGATTAAACCGACATAATATAACATTTTACAGACTTCCTTCTATGACAATATAACAGCCCAGAGGGGAAACAAGCTAAATGGTGTGGTTGCTGTTTCATTTTGATTCTTCTTTGCTGACTGGAAATAGCTAAATATAATTGAGATGAACCAAATGGAAATCAATGTCTGGCTTGACATTCTTTCTTCCTAAGTTAACCCTTGGACGTACAGGGGGGGTGGGGGGGGGGGGTCGTTACCACCCCCTCTCTGAGGTTTTTTTTTATTCTTTTCCTACACGATAAAACATCACCATCTGACGTTCTCAGTAGCTATTTGTTTATCCCCGCGCGCTTTTAAGACAAGTTTAGTGATGGTCAGTCACTATAGTTACGAGGTATGAAGTCATAAGTAGTAGGTGGTAAAGACATTTTTGAGTGAAAATGCATGTTTTTCAACTTTTTTTCAACAATTAAAGTAAAACTTGTGGATGAAATGATGCAAAGTGCTTTAATATTCATGTGTTATTTTACACGTCAAGCACAAAAAATTACCATTTATGGCGATTTTAACATGATTCTTGGCAAAAACCAAGATGGCAACCATTTTTGGTGACGTCACAGTCCTCCAGCAGCACCACCCCCCATGAAATATACCTCATCTTGTTTCGAATATCAAAGGCTTTCCACTGAAGGCAAAATCGTTTCTAAATACTGCAACATATCAAAAACTCTGGGGAGGGGTTCCATCAACCTCTGGCCTCTCCCTTGTACCACGCTGGGGGTATAAATTTGCGTGTAAGTCCGAGGGTTGAGTAAGAAAGGAAATGTACAGGAAAATATGTGGGAAGGGTTGTTGATATTTACATCGTCATGCCTCAACCTCTTTGATTAATGACAACCAAACCGTCGCTGAAATATGCTGAGCAAGTGTAATTGGGTCAGCACAATTCAGTATTGTTTGTTAATGGTCGATTATAGGCTAACCATTTTCGGACGGCTAGGTTCGTATGCCACCCATATGGAACGATGTATACGTGTAGCCGCACCCCCCCCCCCCCCCCCCGACAAGGGTGCGGCTACACGTAGGCTTGATGTATACATTCCACCCTGGACTATTGAGATTTCAGTTTAAGTTAATAAATTGGTAAGCAACAGCGTCAGAAAAGATATATCTTTCCAGCGATACCTCGTTTTGGATATTCTGACCAATCCTGACAGAGTTAGACCTACAAGAAAAGGTAATTACATTTTGGGGAAAAATCCGCTGCCAATGGGCCATTTGCACGACGACGTTATTTTACTACTAAGAACATGCAGAATCCTTCAGTGTTTTTCTTTCTTTTGCAAATTAGAGCTTTTGTAACTTAAACCACACTGGGATTAATAAATTTAAATATGAAAAAAAAAACCGAAAAGAATTCTTGTCGTAGTAGTAAACTGACGTCATCATGTAAATGGCCCATTTCGCTGCTTACATACAACTCTTTGAAAATTACATTTGTCCCTTTCCTAAAAAGTTAGCCAGCCACAATTCCATGCAAAAAAAAGACGATAAAGTGGGCAACAAAACCACTAATAAAGAAGGAAGAGAAGGTAAAAAAGAGAGCGAGAGAGAAAGATCGAAATAGATTCCAAAAAAAAAAAAGAATACAAGTGAAAAATTTGGCTTTCGCGCATGCGTGAAAAACAAGACAGCTGTTTAATTACGTCAGGTTAGTCGGAAAATATGCCTTTTTTTCTTGCAAACTCATTTTTAGCCATTCTCGTGCTAATTAGCCGAAAACTAGTCCAAAGAATAGGAATTGGTGAAAATAACGTTTTTTCGCCACTCGCCGGCCGTCACCAAAGAGTTAAGCCCTTTATTTCTTTATACCATAATTAATACCGCACTGTCAGTTCGTGTCCCGATGCGATGCTGTGAGGACAGTTTGAAGATAAATAACAAGGCTTCAAAAGGCAAACAAAGGTAGGCAAGACAAACGTTCCATTCACTTATATATTAGTAAAACTTCCATTGCCTTAAAGAAAATTTAAATTCACTTTCGTTTTAATTAGAAATCGCTAATTGTAAATAGTTAATTCTCTGTTAGATTAGTTAGAGTTACACTGGTAAGTCAATGTTCGTTGAGAACCTGCTTTGTCAGTAGTTGAATGCGGTGGTATTTTACTTAGGCTAGGCTTACCGTTCACACTGTACCAAATAGCTTTTGCGCGGCTACGAAAATCATACTGGATAGGTCGAGGATGGGGCTTTTGTTCACAGTGAAGAACGGTGATTTTGGCGCGATTTTTGTGACAGAGCGAAACTGCGCTACGCCAATCTCTAAAGTATAGAGTCGGATAGGTGTTCACACTGTAATTTCCGACAAAGGTGTGTGTCAAATCACGGTACAATTCCTCAGCGTTGTTTGTAGATCTTTGAGCACAGTTTCAGCGTTTTCCCAGTTCTTTCCATCAAGCACTGTTGTTTGGAAGTTTTGTAACTTCCTATAAGTTAGTAGATAGCAGAGTTTTATAAGGCAATAGGCCAGGAAATGGAGTAATTGCCTTATTGCAGACATTGATACTAAAAGCACTTGAAATTTAACCTCGCGATCGGAAGACGATGCACTAGTGCAAACGTAAATGTTATTTAACAATTAGTTCATGCGTCAGCGTGCGTATGTCGAGATATTGAGCCTCTTGAGTGCTCTTCAAACTTCCCAAGTGCTCAATATCTCGAAATACGCACAGCTGAAGCATGAACTAATTGTTTTATAGCATTATCAAAGCGATCAGTAACTTAAATTTTTATTATTGTAGCGCGCGCTCAAAGTAGTACGCGTCAATGTCTACGTGACTCTATTTTTTTACCTCACAGTAATGTTTTTGTCTTGAAACTGAGAGAAAGTTTACTCAATTCGCTTAAGATAACACTCAAAAAGATTGTAAAATCCATATTAATAAAGGTGCCGGAAAACTATTAATTCACCGAAAAATTCTTTTTGAAAGAGATAACTTGGCAAAGAAATGATTTGCACTTGCCATAGCCCGCACAGCTCGCGTAGACGACAGCAACAAAAACACTTACCTCTTTTCGCTAGTATCGGTTAACAAATTCAAACCTAGCTCTTAAATTTACGTTATAAAACACATGATTAACGCTTCATCGTGTACTGTTGAGTTATGGATGCACTTGGGAGACGTCTTGGGAGGATTGCTAGGCTCACAAGAACTCGAGGTATATATAGTTTATTGACGTCGTCAGCGTGCTCAATGGGAAGATGAAGCACACTCGAGCTATTGATTTTGATTAGGCGAATATTCTAGCTATGTTATAGCGGTAGTTAACCTGGTGATGTGATGACATCATAAGGTATGCAACTGTAACTACAAGAGCTCAGTATGTTCAAAACATGTTTTGAGCAAAGATGAGGGCTGTCCGAATCCCTGTTCTTCAAAAAATGCAAGATGGCTAAATTTCATCTCCATTTTTTGTGGAATCCAATATGGCTATCATAGTTCCATTGTCTCTTCCTTTATAGATCACAGAACGAACGTGAAAAAATGTGCAAAACCGTGCAGCTAGATACCGTAGGCCAGTGTTTTTACTCCGCATGATATTGCGGCTTATTAAACCGGGCTAATATTGACATTTTACAGACTTCCTTGTATAACAATATAACTGCCCAGAGTGGAAACAAGCTAAATGGTGTGTTTGCTGTTAGATTTTGATTCCTCTTTGCTGACTGGAAATAGCTGAATACAATTTAGAGAACAAAATGGAAATCAATGTTTGGCTTGATGTTCTTTCTTCCTAATTTACGTACTGAAGGACATATCGTACAGGAAAATTAGTGGCAAACGTTTTCGATATTTGCATCGTCATGCCTCAAGCTTCTTTGATTAAAGACAACTGAAACTGACTCTGAAACATCCTGAGGAAGTGTAATTGGTTCCGCAACACAATTCAGTATTGTTTGTAAATGGTCGGTCATAAATTAAACACCTTATTTCTTCCTATATAAATACCACACTGTCAGTCCGTGTCCAGATGCGATGCTGTGAGGACCGTTGAAGATAAATAACGAAGGTTTCAAAAGGCAAACAAAGGTAGGCAAGAAAAACGTTCCATTCACTTATATATTATTAAAACGACATTGCCTTATTCACTTTGGGTTTAAATAGTAATCGCTGATTGTAAATAGTTAATGCTCTGTTAGGTTAGGTAGAGTTACACTGGTAAGTCAATGTTCATTGAAAACCCGCTTTGTGAGTAGTTAAATGGTGTGGTATTTTACTTAGGCAAGGTTTACCGTTCACACTACACTGAATAGCTTTTGCGCCGCAACGAAAATCAAACTGGACATTCTGGTCGAGGATAAGGCTTTTGTTCACAGACAAGACCGATGATTTTGGTGCGATTTTTGTGACAGAGCGAAACTGCGCTACGACAATCCGGCTAAAGTAAAGAGTCGCATAGGTGTTCATACTGTAATTCCCTGCAAAAGTATGTGTCCAATCACTGCACAATTCCGCAGCGTTGTTCGCAGATCATAGAGCACGCTTTCAGCGTTTTCCCAGTTCTTTCCATCGAGCACTGTTGTTTGGACGTTTTATAACTGACCTCCTTGTGGATAGCAAGTTTTCAGAATTAAGGCAATAAGAAGTGGGGCGACATCATATTAATTGTCTCAATGCAGACGGGGATGCTAAAAGCGAGGTTTACATAGAATTTGATAATCAGTGGAACTTTTTTTAATAGCTAACTTTCATGTGATTTATACATGGTTTAATGATCTTTAATCTGAAGGGAGGCTCTTGATAAAGTAAGGACCGTCGTATTTATTTTAAAACACCGTAGAAAGCCGAATTTTGTGAAATATATCTGTGGGTGGATATATGGGACGAATTCTACAAAGATATCGCTTCATCTTTTCAAATGCAGTTGGAGTACATATTTAACAATGTCACAGGAACGTGACGCTAATATCGCTGCTTTTACTTCCGTGTTAAAGTTGCCTAGAAGTTGAAGCTTATTTCCAGCCTGGTTATAATTTCGTTAAATTCATGACTAGAAACAGGGAATGGCCTGGTTCGTCATATGCAAGTGGTTTAATATTTCTTGTTTCTTCAACCAAAGGATGAAGGCCGCGAGTGTAGTCTTAATTGTCCTTTTTCGTTCACAGGACACTGAATTTAGTATTGTTTGCAGTTTTCCCGTTACTCTATTCTTTGGGTCATTGATGACTTCATGGCTGGTTAACTTACTGAAAACCAGGTTTTGTTATCAGCTCTCAGTGTATATGAGAATTAATGTCAGATCAGGTCGTATGCGTGATCTGTAGATACCGAAATTGATCGGAAACAATTAGGACTACAACCCTGGTCAAAACATCTTGAGACGCGAGGAAATTAAGTGCTAGACCGCACGCTTCTAATAAACTCGTATTTTCCATCTTACACGTGATCGGAAATGTTGTGGTAAGAGCCTATTTCTGCCGTCCCCCTCACCTCTCCCCTTAGCAATGTTGATTGTGTTCAAAAAGACTTAAAGGTGTAACGTCAACACTGCACCGAGGGGGAGAGGAGGGAAAGTGCGTCATTTTGACCAACTTTTGCCTTCGTGGCCCCAGCGTTTTGACCTGGGTTGTAATTGTAGATGTAAAGTAGTTAACATACTTGGGCTTTCATTTGCTAATTTATGTAATTTACATTAAAGGATATTGGTGAATCGAGTCGACAAGTTGCCATGTCAAAAGAGGAAATAGTTAGCATCGACCTACTGGAGGCGGCCATCGCCCAAAGAAAGTTCTTAAAGCTTGTAGATGAACATCCATGCCTGTATGTTGGCCCACATGTTCAAAACGCGGTCAGAAGGTATGACTGGAGCGTACTTTTTGAACCTTATTAGGACCGCCTGGTGAAGCCAGGGACATGGGAGGATATTTTTCTTCTTCTTTCTATCTTATCCAGCCTTAGAAACTCGCTAAATGTATTTTGAAGGCTTCCATTTGAGAAAAGGATGGTAAAATTGTAATGACAAACAAAATGTGAGAGGAGGCACGGTTTTACAGGGCGACTTTCGTTCCCTGTGTTCCTTGTGTCCCTCCCCTCAGAAAAAATCGGGGGAGTCTGTACACAGGCTAGGAATTTGATAAATTTGATAAATTTGAAAGACCAAATTCAGGGGCACCCAACGAGAGTATAGTTCAAAACCACTTAAACATAGCATTGTTGAACGTATTTTAGTACGCTGTGGCCGTATATGGCCGGTAACCGGTCAAGGTTTTCAAAACAGTAAATGACCAGCCGTCTCATATTCTCAGTAAATTTCACAAAATCGAAACTTCCCAACTACTCCAAATTATCATGTCAATCAAGAAAAGTCAAGCCATCCTGAAATGCTTTACAGATCTCAAGTATAGCGTTTGGTTTACGCTGGGCTCAGAAGACGAAACCATGTTTTGTGACACTAAAAACTTTTTTCAGCTCAACTGCCGGTCAAAGTTTTCAAAACACTAAATGACCGGCAGTCCTATATTCAGGTACATTTCGCTTGACTTTTCTTAATCGACATATGACAGTTTGGTTTAGCTGGATTATTTCGATTTATGAAATTTACGGAGAATATATGACTGAGGGTCATTTAGTGTTTTGAAAACCTTAACCGGCAGTCGAGCTGAAAAAAGTTCTAAGTGTCACAAACTGGTTTCGTTTTCTGAGCCCAGCGTAAACCAAACGCTAGACTTGAGATCTGTAAATCAAAGCATTTCAGGATCGCTTGACTTTTCTTAATCGACATATGATAATTTGGATTGGTTGGGATTCTTAGATATGTCAAATTTATTGAAAATACCGGACTGCCGGTCATTTAGCGTTTTGAAAACCTGGACCGGTTACCGGCCATATAGCCACAGCGATTTTAATATTTAAACGGTAGATATACAGGCATATTTTTATCCCCTAAAAATTTTTCATCTGTTCGGATTTCCTAGCTGAAAGTCTAGTGATGCGAAAATTATAGGGATCAAAACTTACCTTTTCCAAAGTGTCAGCCAGAAAAAAAGCTCCCGAAAATTCTAGGTGACCTTTTTAGTGTAAAAATCCGTTCAAAATGGGCAATTATACCATTTTTCAGATGTTCGAAAATCCTAGGAAAGGCAGCCAAGCAAGGCATTTCAACAAATGTTCCGAAAAATCTAGATCTCAAATCGTCTTCCAAACAGATATTTTCCAAAAATTGTCATTTGGGTGCCCCTGCAAATTCATATTTGGGACTAGAGAGGACAGACTCCATCTTCCTACGTAATTTCTGGCTGCAAGCTATGACAAAGAACCTAAACATAGACGAGGTAAAAGTAATTCTCAGTAAGTGCACGTGACTTGAAAACAAAGCGACAGGGAAGGGTATGATTGCAGACTACATTGCGCTGGTATGGAGGGGGCTTCATGGGTCGTAAGGACTGCATCTTGAATCAGCCATCTGGAATAAATTTGAAGTACTTTAAATATACATTCTAAAAATATCTGGGTCAATATGCGTGCCAAAACAAATAAAAACTTTCAATTCGCATTATGCAAAGAATTTCCTCGGCGATGAAGTTATGCTGGTATTAAATCAAGTAAAGGATTAAATTAAGTGCAAAAAGCGTGGACGAAGATCCTGCTAGTTGTAAACGTTGGATCTCTAGAAAAGAGGTCTAATCAGCCAAAATATAAAGAACCAAAAACGAGAGGTCCAAAGATTACTGCAAAGCTGATTCAGAACGTGTATTGTTTTTTCATAACAATATTTCGGCTGGCCATACCAGCCTTCTTCAGGCTTACAGATGTTACTGAACTTATGTAGGAATCACAATATTATTGTTGTTTTTATTAATAGAGAAGGTCGCAATAAAAATTGTTTAAAAGGGAGAGGCGGAAATGAAGTACAACGCAAAAACTACACAGGAAAAATAATAAGGATATGGATTACCATAATTCGTCACGGCGGTTTAGGCCATGAGGTTCAAGAGTCATGGCCTTATCTATCAAATGCGTCTCCCTGACCTTACGAACTGAGTCACGTGAAGAATGAATTTTCTCTAGTGGGATTAACTGCATGTCTGCATGTTAAATCAAGTATATTTAAATTCAGGACACCACCCCCTTACCACCTGCCTTGATAGGGTTTTTTGTTTTGTTTTGTTTTGTTTTTTTTTTCAAGTAGTTTTTTACATGGGATGTTTCCATTTTGGGTTTAGATATGAAGTCTTCTGGCTTCCACTAATCGCTGAGTTCCCAGATGCAACAGTTGCTGCTCCTCTTGACATTGCTTGGGTTTGGCACGTGCATATGGTTTCACCTCTCGCTTATGAAAGGGATTGCAGCGAGATTGTCTCAACATTGATGGACCATAAAATCCTTGTAGGAGAAGAGCGGGAAGCTGGACTTCAAAAGGCGAAGCTCCTATGGCACCAAATGTACGGCAATGAACCTTATGAAGTTGACCTGTCAGCCCCTGCCAGTATCGTACCTCACGTGTCAAGAATCCAATATGATATTGTGGCTGGATGCAGTCGCCAGAGGGTCTTTTACTATCAGGTTTCCTTACCTCATTACGGGGACAGGAAGTTTCTTAAAAAAGCTCTTGAAAGATACAAACAGCATCTGCGGTTTGCTCAAAGTCATCCAGGTACGTTCCTGGTCCCGTGTTTTGACTCTGATCTCATATGGCATGCGCACCAAGCGCATCCGCTGGCTTACAGAACTGACAGTATGAAGTTCCTGGGGAAAGTTCTTGGTCACGATGATTCTGTTAACGATCGCCAGCCAGGCTCGAAACGTTCAACATCCGCGCAAACAACAAAGCAGCTGTGGTCAGCTGCTAACATGGAATATGAAAGAAATGGAAGCCTTTATCGAGGTGAACCTCCATTAACCATTGAAGAACGTGGTAAGCCCGTCGATTACTCTTCGATGTTGATAAATGAGTACTCAATAGATGTTCTGGAGATAGAGATTGGAATTTCTGAATCCAATTGGTATGAACTGAGAGTTGATGTAAGTAAAAAAGACAGTGGAAACGTCTTCATCGTGAAGAAATTTAAAGGACCTGCTGCCCATATTTTTCATCCTCCTCCTGATCGTCCTTCAACGTTCGTATGCCGAAAAGAAACCAACAATTTCTTTCAGGTATGATGGCATTCTAAACTTCTAGAGGTCTTAGTCGATCCACAAATCAATCAATCAATCAATCAGTCATGGTTTGTTTTTTATATTTTCCCTCAAAGTTTCTTTACAGGAGATATATTACTCCATAAAACATGAATAGAAATATATGAAATGACTCACGTAGACGGTGAATGAACGAGTGACCAAAGCGTTTGAAGAAACCCCGAAAAAATTCAGCAAATCGAGCCCTGACCCATGCGATTGACTGGACGCTAAGTTCTGTCCTATCCATTAAGCTGATCAAGCTAACGAGAGACCTAATCTATTTGTGTAATCACAAACTTATGATTGAAATAGGTCGATATCAGGTCGATCATGTGCCCATGTGGAATCCGGAATCTTGGAAATTGTTGCTTGTGGAATCCGGAATACGGCTGTGGGAATCAAAAATCCCACTAACAATTAGAATCTGGAATCCTGGGCCTTGGAATCCCGAATACACGTGTGGGAATCAAGAATCCCACTAAAAATTGGAATCCAGAATCCTGGGCCTTGGAATCTGGAATACACCTGTAGGAATCCAGAATCCCACTAACAATTGGAATCCTGAATCCAAGTTCCACTGAAAAAGATCTGGAATACAGCAATTGGATTCCGGAATCCACGGCGGGAAATCCAGAATCTGAGACTGTCTTCGATTCCCTTATATGGGGCGAATTGTGTGAATCAAACCAAGTTGAAAATGAGACCCATTTCCTGTTTCAGTGTTAGAAATACTCTGCACAGTGGCAGAGTAGCCTAAGTAGCTGCTACTATGTTATGGTGCCATTCTTGATTGGTTTCTGGTTAATGTAACTTGTCTTTGAAAAGAATCCTGTTAAATAACTCAGAAATGTGTACTTGTTTACGGCACAGGTTGAAATGTACCGGAAACGTCGACTTGGGTGCTGTTTTGTGGGAATGGCTGAGGAATCAGACCAACGTTGCCTTTTGAAATTGGAGCCGTTCATACAGAGACGTCTTGAGGCTCCACAGGTCATAACACAGAGGGAGTATTTCTCAAGTGAAAACTATGTTAAAATTACTGCTGTTGTCCATCCGCCTTCGCCTAGAGAGTATCGGTTTAGGATCAAACCGGAGGAAGGTCTAAGCGACATGAGTGACGCTGCAACCATTTTAAGCACTCCAATGTTATCTGTGTTCAAGACCTTATCTTTTACGCCATCGGTAGAATGCCAGCTGCAGAAGGTATTTGACTTCCATGATCGCCTGGCTTTTTCGTGTCGAGTAATGCACAAGGGGGGAATGGGACGAGGAAATCACCCAGTGTCTGTAGTAGTCATCAACAATGCTGGAGATATTGTAAGTACAGCACATCTTCTCGAAAGGAGTACTCTTCCAAGCTGGAAGCAAGTCATGAATGACCGGAAAGGATGTTGTACCCTAGAGGACAACGAAAGAGCTATGTTGATTAGAGGAAGTAAAGATTGGGGGATCTGTATCGGTAGGTGGGAAAATCGATGTGCCATAAAATTCTTTTCTCTTATTGAGAAACAAGAATGGAAATCTGTTGTATCTAACCCAGAAGAATTTTCGATAGAGCTCAGCAATAAAATGCCCTTTCGTGTGGACCTTAGGAATGGTATCATTGTTATTCCTCCAGATGTTTCTTACATACCAGAAACAATTGCACTTGGGTTTGCTATTGCAATCCTCTTTGTCCTTTGTCAGCCAATTTTAAACGAAACACTTTATTATGACCCAAGTTGTCGTTGTAGCAATTACCCTACAAAGATAAAAATTCCGGGAAACTTGAGGTTCGCAGTGGCAGTCGGTTACGACGCCGACAAGTTTAAGAATCACATTATAAGAACCACTTGTGCAAGATGTTTGGAATCGCATAGGAGGAAAATGGAAAGGGAAAGGGAAAGGGAAAGGAAAAGGAAAATGGAAAGGGAGAGGAAAAGGGAAATGGAAAGGGAAAGGAAAGCTTATTCTACAACAATAGTTTCTAATTCATTATTTAGTTTCGGTTGTTGGTTTGATGACGGTGGGTGTGATGGCGGTGGGTGTGATGACGGTGGGTGTGATGACGGTGGGTGTGATGACGGTGGGTGTGATGGCGGTGGGTGTGGTGACGGTGGGTGTGATGGCGGTGGGTGTGGTGACGGTGGATGTGGTGGTTGCTAAAATGATTACGGAAATGGTCAAAACAGTGGGTAACGATGATGTTAACACTGCAGGTGTTGTATTGCCGCGATGATCATGATTGATGATCGATGGTGATGACGATGAGGATAATGCAGCCTAAATGAGATCAACCAACTAAAGACGGCTAGCAACTGAAGGTGATAAAATGAACAAACAGGAACAATGATGAAACCTTTACAAAGCTACTCTTGCATGGACATTAATGTCGTTAAAGTCCGTTTTAATATGAGGTATTCCTCGAGAACATTAAGTAATAAGAAGTTTATTAACCACAGCTTGCAACTTTTGAACACACATTGCTTGTCCTTTCCAGGTTATGAATGGAAACATTTTATTATTAGGCAAAAAAACTTTGAAATTCCGCCATTTTTTCAAACCCGGCCAGAGGATCTGGGCAAAAACGTTCACGCATGCTCATTACGTTTTTCCGCCCTGAAGGCTGGCGCCGCATTTCTGCGTTTACTAATTAACGGAAACTGAAAACTGCTTAATAATAAAAATTATTACCATGTAATAAAGTTCTTTTTACAGATGGCCTTTGTCACATAATGTAGTTTTCAATAGGGCACTGGGGCACTGCATAAAAAGCTAAAAACCTACAGTACTAAAAATTACAAGATATTAAAATAGGTGAACTAAAAAACCGTCACACTAAGCTAACGTATTGAGATTTAAAATCTTTAAGTAATGAAATTTTAAAAGCATTTTAAGGTAGACATCTCATGTCTTCAGGAAGGGAATTCCAGTCTGTCAATACACTATTAAAGATCTGAGTAGAGCCCAGTTCGTGTTTGATCTAATAAATCTAATAGTTTCCTTGGAGCGGGTGTTATGGCTATGATAGTCTGAGTCTCGAGTATTCACTGTCATTAGTAAAATTGTGCATAAAAAAACACCGTTGCATTAATCTTCTGGCTGATAGATTCATTCAGTTCAGATCTAGAAGTGCTTCGGTTGAAGAAGAATGCGTCGCTTGCTCCAGAACTAGCTTGGCTGCTTTATCCTGAAGAACTTGGATAGAATACATTAAAACTATGTTATTTTTGTAAACCCATACGATACTTGCATATTCAAGAATAGAAATGACCATTGTTGACACATAGATCCTTCTTGCATAAACTGGGAGAAGATGCTTGATTCGTTTTAAGACACCTAGTCTCGTTGCTATTCTACTTTGTAGTTGTTCAATGTGGTCATGCCAAGTAAGATGCCGGTCTATCAAGGGAAAAGCCGTGGGGAAGAGGTTGGCCGGTCTATGATACTTGAATTTGGTAACTTTCTCTAATTATATCAAGGTAGCGTCCATACCCTCTTACGTCTTCGTGTTAGTATTTCCTTTGTCCCTTTCATCTTATTCCGTAATTCTGATTGCGTCACTGACCTTTTTTTTTTTCGCCTAAACCGTGCACCTTCGACAGCCCTAGAGATGAATAAAATAAACAACTACTGCATTTTCCTCCATATTAATTTGTTAAAAATATCCTGTGGAAAAAGCTAAAAATGGCATTTCCGCTGAGACCATAAATTTAAGAATTTTCTGCGGGAGCATGTTCCCCGACTCTCCTTTTTTGGTGCTAAAACTTTTCTTCCCCGCGAGCGTACACCTTCAAAATCTTACGCTATGCCCTTGGTTTTATACCTCTTACAAAATTAAAGATCATTTGAGTTACAGAACTTGGCGGTTTTGTAAAGTGTAGTATTGCACGTTATTAACCAGGTAAGAAGTAATGGCTGACGTTGTGACAGATCGGTATTTAATGTCCGAGTAAACTTCCAAATCTTATTTCCCTTTTCGCGTGTAGATATTCTTGACTGTGAAATAAAACGTCGTTGAAAAACAAACTGCTCAAAAGGTCTTTTGATGATCCAAGAGACTTTGTGTTTCGTGTACATTAAGGCAGTCGTAATGCAGTAAATAATTTAGCTGACAAACACAGGATTCGTCAAAACAACACGATCTCCTTCCATTTGATTCAGTTTCAATACTCCATATACATTGTACGTAAGGTTCAATGTTACATGTCATAGCAGTAGCGGAAATGTTTTTGGTACAAAACAGCACCAGGAATCAAAGTAAACCAAAACAGTCTCACGGGCACTGTGTCCGTTGTGAAGTCATCAAGACAGGCTCACCCCAAAATTATCAGCGCCAATACCATGAATGCAATAATTATAGCACCCTCGAGGACGGCAGAAGATGGAGAATTTCCTCGCTTTTCTTTCAGTTTTCGTATCATATTTTCGGCCAGTTGAGCAGGATTAACAAACAGCCTGTTGCGAATCACGCTGTTGTATTAATAAAACAAACCACCCTATTTGTATTGAATATGAAACACCTTTTACAACTTGTCGCTTTTCAAATTCTTATGTATCATTGAGATTCCCATGGAAAGGTTTGCGCATGCGTTTCTTCTCCTTACGAGGAACCGAATAAACAACCTTATGGGTTATGGGCTCCTGTTCCTAGTCAATCTCTTTCCCCTAGTTCCCACTTATTTTCCTCCGCTTCCCCTAGTTCCCCCTAGTTTTTTCGTACTACCAGACAGTAAGTACAGAAAAATGGTGCCAAAGTAAATAAGCGTTTCAAAAACTGCTCTCAGTTTCAATATAAATAAAGTGACGGATGAAGGGAAGGGGGCTTGATCGGGCTATGATTGGTAGAAAGGATCGACTTCGTGTCTCACACATTTTTCAATCCCTGGTCTTTTCAAAACGACGTCGTCCTGCAATTTTCCTCTCGATAGCTAATAAAGGAATGAAAAATGTCTAGTTTTGTGACCCTCCATGGGTTATCGCTAGACAAACAACAGCATTTTTGCGAAGCCATGTGCGACCATGTGCTAGTTCATCTTTATATCTTACTTTTCGCAAAGTATGGTAAACATAAACTGACTCATAAATATACCTCTTATTCACTCCAAGGAAGTTTTAACAAAAGCCACAGTTAGCAATAAAGAAAAAGTTCATGTCAAGGCGGCAAACTCAATTTACCCTCACCCCACCCCCGTTATACACAGTTGACTAGGGACGAGAGAGAATTTTAACAAGTTTTAAGTTTCTGTTGCGTGACTCAGTATAATTCCGTTCAAATAAAACTGATTTATTATATTTGCTTCTAGTCTTAAACGCAGTTGTTGTTTATATTCTGAACCCTATATTCCCCTCGAAGACATTAATCTAGGGAGGGGCCTGTGACGTCACTAACAATGGTCGCCATCTTGGTCGCCATCTTGGATTTTACCAAGAATTAGAAATTGCTGGTTTTCAGTGTCACGCCATTCAAAGTATATCAAAATAAAAATCAAAACCATTCGACAGATAAAGTCCAGAATCTGGGAAATGAAAGGAGGTAAATATACAAAGACCCTCGCCAAGATTTTGGTCGAAGAAATAATTCGTATACGAGATATCCAAGGAAATGTTTTACCCAAATTTATAGAGCTTTGTATGGAGACGCCATGCTGGAGCTCATCCATGGCGGACGGAAACCAACAGAAACATCTGTTACCGAGTTTTGCTACAAAAGCGTGCATTTACTCCTAGAGGAACTCATAAACATTAAAGTAATATTTTTTCTAATACTTGAACTGTTTAGATAGCAAAATTCCTCGAAAAAAGTCACTTTTTTAACCTAAATGACAGCTCTCTCGGCCGTCATGTAAATGCTGCGTCACGCAAAAGCGTAGAAATTCAAGCGTACTCAATTATAAAACCAAGAACCCTTTTGAAGCGAAAATTTGTTTGAAAATTAGTTTTCAGCTGCTCTAATACATCATGAAAGTAAAATCTCAGTAGATCGATAGTTTGTAGTTTGAATTTTAGTGACGTCATGTGAAAACCAACAATTAGGTTAAAACCGCGAGAAATGGTGATTTTTTTGTGCTTGCCATGAAAAATAACACATAAATAATCACTTTGCATTATGTCAGCCATAAGATTATTGTTGAAAAAAGTTGAAAAAACATGTACTTTCACTCAAAAATGGCTTGACCACCTCCTACTTATGACGTCACATCTCGTAACCATAGAAACTAACCGTCACTGAAATTGGCTCAAAATGCGCGCTGGGGATGAAAGAACAGCTACTGAAAACATCAGGTGCTGATGTTTTATCCTCTAGGAGAAAACTCAGAAAAACCTAAAGGGGGTTGGCATCCTCCCCCCTTTAGGTTTTATACTACCGTCTTATACGTCCGAGGGTTAAGGAAGAGAAATCACAATTGTTTCTTTAGCTTAATTGCTTATACTAAGTAACCGGTCCTTCTTCCAGCACCAGGCTTTTTTCTTTTTCAAAAAAATGGTTTATGTCATTGGCTCTCATAATAAGCTACATGTAGAATAAGCGTCGAACTTATCATCTCACCCTCTAGACAAATATAACTCACCTTTATTGATCGTCATTAATGTTGCTTTCCTATGTGGTCACAAACATTATTAGAAATTAAAACGAAGGTTTTTCAAATTGCCACAGCATTGTTTATCACAAATTGCGACTGACAATTTTTGTTAATAAATTAGAACAAATTACAACAGATAAAACAAATTACCGCGAAAGCATTACAAGTTCCACAGCTCAATGAGGAGCGCAGATTATAACAACCGCCATCCGGGCTTTCTTCGAATGCCACATCTGAATTTTTTCAATAATCTATCAAAGCAGTTTATAATAGTTCCCTCTCACGTGTTCATGAATAAAGCTTGAATGGGGACCATCGATAAATATGTCCAATTAGGAACAACTCAGTAGTGTTATTCAGCTATTATTTCGATGCTGATCGAAGGTGATTCTTGGTATCAAAGATATAAAAGCTAACAAATATCTGCCCTTACCATATTGTTAATAATGTCTAGAGGTGCAAACTTAAGGTGTGACGTCATAAATTATAAATGAGCGAGTTCAAAACATGTTTTGAGCAATGGTATGCCAAACGTTTTAAAATTTGTTCTACAAAAAATGCGAGAAAGTTTTTCTATATTATACTTTTCTTTTTTTCTTCCTTTTTCATTTTTGTGGAATACAAGATCGTTAACAGAATTCAATTGTTTCTGCTATTAAAGATCACGGAAAGAACGTGAAAAAATATGCAAAACCGTGCACATACCGTAGGCCAGTGATTTTACTCCACTTGACTCAGTGCAGCTTATATATAAAACCGAGCTAATATAGCTTAATATTGATATTATACAGACTTCCTTGTTTAAAAATATAACTGCCCAGAGGGGAAACGTACAAACTAAATGGTGTGTTTGCTGTTTGATTTTGATTCCTCTATGCTGACTGGAAATAGCCGAATTCTAGCCAAATTAATAAAAATGCAAAATCAAGAGAATGTCGGCTTGAGATGAAACCTTTAAAGAGCATTGTCAACATTTGCACCGTCATGCCACAACCTTCTTTGATTAATGACAACTGAAACACTGACTCTAAAACGTGCTGAGCTAGTGTAATTGGTTCCGCAGCACAACTCAGTATTGTTTGTAAATGGTTAGTCATACGTTTCGCCCCATGTAAGGGAATCCATGACAGTCTTGGATTCTGGATTCCACCCAGTGGATTCCGGATTCCTAGTACTGGATTCCGGATTCCAGCTCAGTGGATTCCGGATTCCAAAAAGGGCTGGATTCCAATTTTTTTTCTGTTTTAATGCTTTTCGTCGCATTTCGTTTCGTGTTCGAATCTTACTATATTGAAAGACGTTGTTTTTGATGCATAACAAGTTTGTTTTCTTTTTCGATTTATAAATTACGTGAAGAAATGTTTTACTGTTCCGTAAGGGTTTAAAGTATAATAAAGAGGGGGACATTGGGGGACTGTCTACACCGCAACACCGCGGAAAGAAATAACAAACCTCGCATCACCGCAAAAAAACGTGGCGAAACACCGACATCGCAATTTTAAATTTTGTTCTTCGATTCATCTAGTCCAAATCTCCATTTGATTAGGGATCGAGGATCTCGGAGCTGGTTTAGTGATTAGTAGAGAGTAAGACTGACCTCAAGACTATTTTCCACTTACTCTATTTTTGCGAACTCTATTTTCAGTCATGTAGATAGAAAAATAACTAATTAGCAGAAACAAAATATCTCTTGCAAATCATTCCTAAATATTCACTTTTATTCATTCGATTGCTACATAATAAAGTATTGGGAAAAGGTACAGTCATTGCATGGGAAAATCGAGCTGCAATTTGCAAGAAAACGGCCCAACAAAGTTCGTGTGTAACTCCAAATCAGTTTTTCCTATCTATGCCATATCAAAAAACCAGCGAAGGTTAATCAAGTCTTTTGCTATCCACCAATAATATAATAGAAGGTTCATTTTGTTTGTTATGTCGTTACATTCGTTGTTTTCCTTGTCCTGTCCGAACGCCTGGAACAGGCTTCGTCGAAACATGTTTGCAAATTATTTTGGAACATTAAAACAGTATTTCGAAGAATTAGAACTGAACAAAACGTTAAAAGCCGCCAATCGCTAATCACCTCCAAACTATCACGATGAAAAGCTTGGTTTCTTAACATGTTTTTTAACAATTTTTTTCCTTCTCTTTCTACTTTTTATTGGAATCATAGTCATCGCGCAAAAAACTAAATTCGGTTACTGCCTCTTTTGTTAAACTTTCATTTATAGAGACACAGTAAGCTGTAGAACACGTGCGTTAGATATCACGTCTTCACTGAATTTTGCTTTCACACTTTCTCATATGACTCGTAAGACACGAATTTTAGCGAAATACAATAAAATACAGTTCTCCTACGATGGGATAAGCATATATACTCAGTAAAAGATTGACAGTTAAAAAGAGCACTACAGAAGATTAAATTGGACTTCAAGCTGACAAAAGTGGTGTCTCGGTCAGCGCGGCCCTAAAGTGACTAAAGTTGACTGTGTCACATAATTGTCTAAGAATGATAACAAGGCTCAAAAAAAAAAATTCAGACGGTGGCAGGACCACGTTGATCCACTAAATATATTTTTACACTGTCACGTCTCGACGTTTTTGACTGGTCAAAATAAAGAAAAAAAGTTAACTAACTCTTGACAGTCTGCAAGCCCAAAACTATCAGTTACTTGGTCTAGTCGTTGCTGAACCATTTAAATCGAGTTCAAAAAGTGGCTTAGTAGACAAAACGGCTCAAAACGTAGTCAAAGATAGCCTGATTTGCCCGCTTTCAGTCAAAACTGTAGAGCTGAACTTGTTTGTTCTTCACTGACTTACGCTACGCAAGCATCCTTGCTGGACAGCATGTGAGAGCAAACCACGTAAAATTTGTATTACATTCAATTATGACTGAGAAAAAAAAATCAATCAGCAGGCTTAAAACTACACACTTAACATTTCTTTTGTTCATGATTGTGACTTGCTTGCCGCCACGTTCAGCACAGTCCACAGATCAACACAAACGAAAAATCATGCAGCTTTACCTTTGGCGTTTAGATCTATCGCAGTCAGCTAAGAATTGGTGTAAAATTTCACAACACAGTATTACAGGTACCTTTCTCTCTCAGCCTTTCGTTTTTGCTTGTGCTTTCCAATAACGTCTTTTTAAAAAAAGAAAAAGTAGAAAAGAAAAATCCAACAAACAACAAACTTCAAACTGGTCTGATCGAAGAGGTGGCGAGATTTCACTCGAATGACGGGGGATGAATGAAAAAGGCACCCACCGCGTCCTTGCACGTAATTACTTTAGTGACAGCTGATTGGTACGGTTCTGACAGTTCCTGGCTTATTTCTCGACAAATAAAGATTATCGAAACTATGAAAATGTTCTCAGCGAAACTACTAGGACCAAATTAGGTACTAGGAGACTGTGAATTTTTTTTTCTTTTAGGTAAACTGTTGAACGTAGACGTTTATTTTCATTTGTGAACCAGGAGGACCAGGAAGGTTCAACAAAAGGTTCACCCCAGGTGCAACTTTTCCAGTCCTATGCCAGGTCAAAAAGCTCGCATAAAATCGCTTTTGATTTTTTAAAATTCAGCGAAACGAGTGAACAACAGAGAATCAAACATAGCCAGAGGTCGAAGTTATTCATAACTATTCAATTTATACCTTAAAAAGGCTGCGCTGTGTTCCCTTGAAAACCCCGAATTTTTTTATCCTCCCAGCCGCTCATAAGCAAGGGTTCCCTCGCTATCATAGAATTTGAGTTTGACTAATAGTCGCGGGTCGCGGGTTGCGGGTCCAAAGTCGCGGTCGCGGGTCCAAAGTCGCGGTCGCGGGTCCAATGTCGCGGTCGCGGGTCCAAAGTCGCGGTCGCGGGTCCAAAGTCGCGGTCGCGGGTCCAAAGTCGCGGTCGCGGGTCCAATGTCGCGGTCGCGGGTCCAAAGTCGCGGTCGCGGGTCCAATGTCGCGGTCGCGGCTCCAATGTCGCGGCAGGGGAAAATGATTTGGGGTTCGAGGTAACAGCTGAGTGAAAACGACTGATATGAACACAATATAAAGGGAAAAAATCTTTTTTATGTACAATACTCTACGGTAGCCAATTTACAGGTTACGGATGTTAGAGTCAACAAAATAATGTCTCAAGAAAAGACCTAAAAGAAAAAGCTGGCCGACTTTTGTGTTCAGCGCAAGTTTATTTTTTTTTTCTTTCTGTCGGGCCCAGTTATGTGTAAATTCAGCTTTGAATATACTTATGCATAACAGTATCTGATAAGAAAAAAAGTTACCATAAGTTACCATTGCTTTCTTGTTGTCGACGAATTGCTCACAAATGCTGAAGGGTTCAATTACTGAAAAATATGCGATACACTTCATAGACTACAGATTATAAACGTTACAACAACTTAAAGCCTTTTTTTAAAAAAAAGCGAACTCGGGCTCAAAAAGCTACGAGTCTGTCAGTAGAAGAAACGAGAACTCTTATATTTAACAAATGTTTTCGGCAAAACTGAAAGAAAATGTAAATAGGCGCATGAAACTTCATTCAAGCGGTATTCAAGGCATGAATTTAATATGGAAACAACCAATAATCCACAGAAAGGAGGCTGTTCCTCGAAGCAAGATTTTCGCTTAATGCTTTTATTTTTACAACTGAGACGGCAACCCAGAGAGTTCAATATAACTTCTTGTTCTCTTCCCCTAAATGGCAACCAGGACAACCTGACAATAGGAAGCCATTCAATGTGCGTCTCAGTCAAATCTTGAAAACATGCATCGTAAATAACTAAGTGAGTAAGTAGGTAAGGAAATAATAACGCCCGATATCATGAAGCTGAAAAAGAAAGTAAACCAGACACTGAAAACGGTAAGTTATCAACTCCACCAGAGTTAAGAAAAGACAATAAATTAGGTAAGTAATTCCAGATTCCAGGTACTGGATTCAAGTCTTTGTCAGTAGAACCAAGAGACTATGATCTATTCTCTCTTAGTAGAACTTGGATTCCGGATTTCAATCGTTATCCTTTCTGTGGACAAGAGAGGATAAAGCTGGAGCTTTATCCCCTCTTGCTGTGGATTATTACTTGTTTTTTATTAATGTCATGCCTTGAATACCCGCTTGAATGTACTTTACTGGCACTTCAAGCCCAACGTCTCTCCTCCTCTTTCCAGTTACTTGTGCAAAGAGTTTATATTGGGAGTTTGTGACTTTTACGCGGGTAATCTTTTAGAGGACGGGTAGCTTGCAAACTAAACTGAACGCAGGGTTGTCGGAACAGCAACAAGAAGATTTATTCCAAAGATGAACGTAGTTTCCATTGAGTAAAACTTCACAACAGCACGTAACTCGTTAAACTTACGCGGCCTCCGCCAACTTGAATAAAAACTGCCTTCGTCACACTTGACTAAACACAACCAACGTCAAACTCTCTTCGCTTGTGAAAACTAGTTAAAACTTAACTCGGGCTCGCCTACCTTATATACGTTTACAATAAGATTCCAGAACTTTCCAAATAGTCTAATTATTGAAAGATTACAAAATATACCGCTTTTAGAAACGCTTACACAAGATCCTAAAATAAACAAATTATGAACTCTCGCGAAGCTTCTAGAAAGTCACACTAGTCACGCAATACAATTTTTAGTAACAGCGACCAGGAAGTTTTTCAACAAGCGTTTTCTTTATCTTTGCCGAAAACATTTGTTAAAATTGAAACAGTTCTCGTTTCTTCTACCGACAGACTCGTAGCTTTTCGAGCCCGAGTTAGCCTTTTTTAAAAAAGGTTTTAAGTTGTTGTAACCTTTATAGTCTATGAAGTGTATCGCACATTTTTCAGTGAATGCACCTCTAAGCATTTGTGAGTAATTCATAGACAAGAAGAAAACAATGGTTACTTATGGTAACATTTTTTATCAGATACTGTTATACATAAGTATATTCAAAGCTGAATTTACACTTAACTGGGCCTGACAGAAAGAAAACAAAATAAACTTGCGGTGAACACAAAAGTCGGCCAGCTTTTTCTTTTAGGTCTTTTCTTGAGACATTATATTGTTGACTCTAACATCCGTAACCTGTAAATTGGCTACGGTAAAGTATCGTGCCCAAAAAAGATTTTTTCCCTTCATATTGTTTTCATATCAGTCGTTTTCAAATCATTTTCCCCTGCCGCGACATTGGACCCGCGACCGCGACTTTGGACCCGCGACCGCGACATTGGACCCGCGACCGCGACCTTGGACCCGCGACCGCGACCTTGGACCCGCGACCGCGACATTGGAACCGCGACCGCGACATTGGACCCGCGACCCGCGACCCGCGACTATTAGTCAAACTCATAGAATTTTAATCATGTGACCGTGACCTCGATCTTTCATATGGAGCTCGTGAACTATTGTTTTGACACCAGATATGCCGATATTATGTCGTCACGTTCAGGTCTATACCCTAGGGAGGTTTTCCATAGACTGAAGGTTTTTCTTTCGGGCGAATAGGTCAATTTAATCTGGAGTGGATCTTTAGTAAGTTGGATTCCGGATTCCAATCTTTAGTAGGATTCCGGATTCTTAGTGTTGGATTCCGGATTCCAAAGCCCAGGATTCCGGATTCCACAAGCAAAAAATTCGTGGATTCCGGAATCCGGATTCCCTTACATGGGGGGATACGTTTAACACTTTGTTCAGTTTCCATCATTTATAATTCTACACTGTCATGTGTTTAGTAAGTCTGTGTCCCGAAGCGATGCTGTTAGGACTGTTTGGAGATAGTTAACAAGATTTCAAAAGGCAAATAAGAAGGTAACGTATGACAAAAGTTTCATTCATTAATGTATTTTTAAAACTTCTGCATTTCGTAGAGAGGCTAATATTAGCGTTGATCGTCTTGAGTTCGCGCCGAAAAAGTAGAATCTTTACACGTGTTTATGAATGATCCTCAAGAGATCGGGATTATCAGAAAATTGTCGAATTGAACACTTCAATGCTGATTGATATTTTTTTCAGTGACGTTGAATCTAGATATTGATTGAGCAAACGATTTTTTAAAACACTGCAAATGAAAAAGCCCAATAATACCGGCTGTCGTGTTCGCGAATGCTGGTTACGCTAGGGCATGCACTGGGGTTTCTGGACATGGATTATTTAAGATAATTTTTCAAACCAATTCGACTTTTATTTGTTGTAAATGTCTTGCTTTTAGCATTTCTTCCGTGCCTAACAAACATTCATTTTTAGCAACATTTAATGACAGTCGGTTAATATTGCTAGGAGATGTGACGTCACAAGTAACACGAATTTAAACGGTTTTTCGAACCTGTTTTCAACGACAAACAAAGAATTAGAGTTGAAATTTAACTAACACTACGTTAACTTTGTGAAATCTAAGATCGCGACCATTACGATTGTCTTCACCATCAGAAATCACTGAAAAGAAGTGAAAATACTAACAACGTGTTCAAAAACCACAAACCACAGGCCATTGTTCTTACTCCACATAATATTGGGGCTTAAAATGGGCTAATAGATTGGCATATTCAGGCACTGAGTCCCAGTTCATACTTAGTAATTCTGTCGTCCCGAACTCACTAGTTGCAATTGGGTTTCAACAGTGGCACAAAAGAAGCATAAATCAATGATTAGTTTCTCTTATTAGTAATTCAATTTTTCCCTCTTTATCAGTTGCTTCTTTACGACTTTTCGGTTACAATTATTAGGTAATTAAATTATTCGTTTTACAATAATTAGGTGCTTGGAATTCATCAATAGCTATTACAAATTGTTGTCCATTTATGGCGTCTATTATTTCATGTATTTTTTTTAGCCTCTCTTTGAGTGTTGACATCCCTCTGATACCTCCGCGCTTTCGTTATGATTTCAGGTGTATCACTTGTGACACAATCTAATTGATGTTAATGGTGGTGAATCGAGACAAATTGCCATGTGTGACAGCATCGACCTATTGAAGGCAGCCATTGCCCATAAAGAGTTTTTAATGAGGGTAGACAAGTATCCGTGTTTGTATGGTGGCCCGCACGCTCAAAACGCACTCAGGAGGTATGAACGGAATGAAGTGATTGTTTAACAATGCATGAGACTGGTGGAAGCCAAGTGTCTATTTTGATCGTTTGTCTTAAAAAACCTATCGAAATTGACTTTTTTTATCTGTTGGGCCAATACGTGTATTTCGGTGCGACAATTACTTTTTTATATAATAATAATAAAAATAATAATAATTTATTCATTTATAGTGCGCTTTTTAACATGCTAGGTGATCAAAAGCGCATGTCAAGAGAGGAAGTTAGCATGTTCCAAGTAAAACCGTCCCATAACAGTCATGTTGTAAATTGCAAAATACCGTACCGCGTGTTTGACAGAGGGTGTCGGGCTACGAGCAGGTGGAGCGCTATACAGACCTCTCCTCGCAGGTCTCATATTCTTGTCTCATTCATGGGTTACTAATGTTAGTATGTGTAATCAATCGTGGATTTTTGACATATTTATCCTGAGTTTTATTGTATCGATCGAGAACTCAACGCACTAAAACGTTTAGAGCTTAAATTTGGCTGCAGTTTAGAATTTTCAGAACTTTTTGACAAATACCTGTTAGAGGCCTTCTCGTTGTGCTCTTTTTAATGCCCTGGCGTCTTCATTCATAAAATTTTAAAGCTCCGTGCAAACGTACGCAGCAACTCCCAACATTGTTGGCCCAACAATTTTTGGAGGTTTTGTGTCGTCCGTTTGCACGGAGCTAAACGTTTGACCGATTTCAAACTTTGCGTAACAACTTTAAAAAACATGCAACAACATGCAACAGGGTATGCAAACGGGCGCAACACGTAACATCCAACAATCTTGGGAGTTATTGGCCAACAATGTTGCGTCCGTTTGCAAGGTGGGCTTAAAACTTTGTCTTTATCTTGGCACTGGGACGTACGGAAGACTGCCATAATTTTGTAATTTCACATGTGAAATTATATTTAACGCTGAAAAAATTTCGCGCCAAAATTAAGGCGTAATACGTTAAGCATGATATCAAATAGGCGGTGCTTGCTTCACGATCATTCATGTTGATTTTTATCCTCATTATTTGACGTCATCAAGTAATGTTATGACAATTTCTGATGCAGGCCTTACAGTACCCTTTGACTTCTACTGTCATAGATTTTAAAATTTTCATAGTTCATGGAACTTGATGACGTCAAATGACGTAAGTAGTTTATCATGACCTGCGATGATTGCCGTCTGGGATAAGGCACCTTGGATTTGCCATAATAAGGCAAAATACACTAATAAAAAAACATGCTGAGCTAATGTTAACTTGTTTTAGAATAAAGAATCAAAGGGAAGGAAAGGGGAAAATATTTTGGTGTTTTTCTTATAACTTACACATACTACTGATACACTGAGTATTGTTGGTTTTCACATGACGTCACTAGAATTGAAATTACAAAACTATCAATCTACTGAGATTTTACTTTCATGATGTATTAGAGCAGCTGAAAACTAATGTTCATACAAATTTTCGCTTCAAAAGGGTTCTTGGTTTTGTGTTTGAGTACGCTTTAATTTCTAAGCTTTTGCGTGACGCGTCATTTATATGACGGCCGGGAGGGCTGTAACGTAGGTTACAAAAGTGACCTTTTTTGGGAAATTTTGCTATTTAAACAGTTTACTTATTAGAATAAGTATTACTTTAATGTTTATGAGTTCCTCGAGGGATAAATTCACGCCTTTGTAGCAAAACTCGGTAACAGATGTTTCTGTCGGTTTCCGTCCGCCAGGTTAGAGCCCATCCAGGTGGGCACCAGCATGACGTCTCCATACAAATTCCTATAAATTTGGGTAAAACATTTCTTCCGATATCTCGTATACGAAATATTCCTCTGACCCGAACCTTGGCGAGGGTCTTTGTATATTTACCTCCTTTCATTTCCCAGATTCTGGACTTAAACTATCAAACGTTTTTTATTTTTATTTCGATCTATTTTGAATGGCATGACACTGATTTTTTACTTATCATTTATTTAATGTAGACATAGGCGGTGTTTATTTAATTGAATTTGTTCTTAGTTTTTAGCATGCGTAGTTCTTAGGTTTTAGCTTCAATGAGTTTCTGGGTCAGGGGACTGGGTAACCACTCCCTATGTGTTTGACGTTAAATAATATTTCGTTAATTTCATTTCATTTCATTTGTTTTGTCATAAATTACATATAATACATTATTTTGGAATTATAGTCTGACAACATATCAATTGATGTTATACATATATTACTTTAATTAATGTTACAAATATTCAAAATGTCAATTAATGCCAAGGAAGCCTGTGGAAGCTGTTGGTTGATGAACTATAGCTTCCCAAGAATATTGTGGGAAAAACCTGTGAACTGAATTCAGGGTATTTGATAGAAAAAGATTTTTTTGAAGAGAAAGAAAATAAATTACCAGATCTTATCTTGTCTTACCTTCTCACACGGGTGTTTTTACTTTGGTGTTTAGATATGAATTATTCTGGCTTCCACTAGTTGCTCAGTCCCCAAATGTACCAGCTGCCGCTCCACTTGACATTGCTTGGGTTTGGCACGTGCACATGCTTTCACCCCTCAGCTATGAAAGGGATTGCAACGAAATTGTTTCTACGTTCGTGGACCATAAAGTTCTTGTAGGAATTAGGCAAATTTGGGCGCGTGAACACTGGAGGCGCTTGTGGAGCGAATTGTACGACAATGAGCCTTTTGATGTTGACCTGAGTGCCCCTGCCAGTAACGTGCCACATGTGTCAAGAATCCAATATGATATCGTAAGTGCATGCAGTCGACAAAGGGTCTTTTATTATCAGGTTTCCCTACCCCATTACGGTGACGAGAAGTTTTTAACGAAAGCCCTTGAACGATACAAACAGCACCTAAAGTTCGTCCAACAGCATCCCAATAAGTTTTTGGTACCATGTTTTGACTCTGATCTCATTTGGCATGCGCACCAAGCCCATCCGCTGGCCTACAGGACAGACACAATAAAGCTTCTGGAAAAGGTCCTTAACCACGATGATTCAGCGAACGACCGACGGGCAGGCTCAAAACGTTCAACATCCGCACAAACAACAGAACAGCTGTGGTCAGCTGCTAACATGGAGTACGAGAGAAGAGGAACCATGTTTCGAGGTGAACCTCCATTTAGTATTGGAGAGAACGATAAGCTCGTCGATTATTCTTCGATGCGGGTAAATGAATACACCGTAGATGTTATCAAGATAGAGATTGGAATTTCTGCATCCAAGTGCTACAAAGTGAAAATTGATGTAAAGGAAAATATCGATGGAAAGGCAATCGAGAAGAGATTTAAAGGACCCGCCACTGAGATTTATAAGCCCTCTGGGGTTCCTCTATCAAAGTTCGTCTTCAGAACAGAAATCAACAATTTTTTTCAGGTAAGATAGCTTTCTAGAATAACACAGACGTTCAGTGTTCATTTTCAGTGAGTTTTCAAGATTTTTGCTGCTTCATCTTCTAAACACATTTTCATCTTTTAATAAAGCCGTCCGCCACTTTAGCTTTTAATCAAAGTTCACTTTTTATAGCTATAGTATGTAGACGTTAGTATTTATATTGCAAACTAGTTTAGTTTTTCTTTTCACTTTTAATTACCTTTTCTTCTCTCTGCTTATAAGCATGTATCTTGCTAGAGGTTTAGTCAAGTTCATCAGCCCGAGAAACTAATACTACTACTACGACCATTACCACCATCACCATCACCGCCGAGATCATCACTACCACCTTTACCAGCACCATCATCAACACCACTACCATCACAATCACCACCTCTTACCCGCTTGAAAGACTATTACTGCTACTCACTATCACCACTAACACCACTACCATCAACACCAACACCGCCACCACCACCACCACTACCACCACCACCACCACCACCACCACCACCACCACCATCAACACCACTACGATTTCAACCACCATCACATGTAGCACTACTACAAGTACATCATGTTCCCTAAAAGCTGCATTCCTCATAACCAATCACAACCGAAAAAGTTTAGATGTGTATTATTAGAAAGATTATGATGGTGCATTTCTTCCTGGATGTTTGATTGTTTTATTTACGTTAGTATGTAAAGTTGACACTTCAAGGGAAACAGTAACCTTCGAGACCGCGCTGACCTGGACACTAGTTCTACAACTTTTCATCCTATGATATAGTTTTATATTATTTGGTTAAAGAAGTGTGAATCGCGTATCTTGTAGTATGCAAATCGCCTAAAAATGGCATCTAATGTGCTAAGCATCAGCTGACTGTGTCCTTTTAAGGAAAGTTGCCATCTAACATATCGCTAATTGGTGATATATTTTTTGATGGATTACTGATAAATTTGGGCAAATTGAACTTCTATTTTAATCTAATCTCATCAATCTTCGAATAACTCAGAAATTTGCACTTTATTTACGGCAGATTGAAATTTCCCAGAAATGTCCATCTTGTCAATGCCTTCAGGGGCAGAATGCGGAAGGCTTACGTTTCCCTTTCCCATTGGAAATGTTCATGCAGAGACGCCTGGAAGCTCCACAGACAGTAACACACAGGGAAGATTTCTCACGTGATATCTTTGTTAAAATTACTGCCGTTGCCCATCCGCCGTTACCTAAGGGATATTGGTTCAATGTGAAACCGAAAGAAGCATTCCGCCACGTGAGTGACGCTGCAACCATTTTAAGCACCCCTATGTTATCTATCTTCCAGTCCTTATCTGTTTCGCCTTCGGAAAACTGCGAAATGGCACTGCAGGAGGTTTTTGACAGCCATGATCGCCTGGCTTTTTCGTGTCGAGTAATGCACTGGGGGATAAGACGAGGATTTCATCCCATGGCATGTGTAGAGGTCATCAACAATGCTGGAGATGTTGTTAGTACAGCACATCTTCTCCAAGGGAATACTCTTCCAAGTAGGGAGCAAGTCAGTGACCGGAAAGGATGTTGTACCCTAGATGGAAACGAAAGAGCGATGTTAATAAGAGGAAATAAAGATTGGGGGGTCTGTATCGGCACATGGAAGGAAAATTATGACGGGAACAAATTGCACCTTAAGCGTTTTTCTCTTACTGAGACACAGGGATGGAAATCTGTTTATTCTCACTCGAACGAGACATTTTTGGTAGTGCTAAGCAAGAAAATAAGCTTAAATGTGGACCTTAGAGAAGGTACGATTAAAATTCGTCCAGATGTTGCTCACGTACCAGAGTCAATTGCACTTGGGTTTGCGATTGCTATTCTTTACCTCCTTTGTCAGCCCATTCCAGTCAGAACATTAGAGGATGACCCAAATTGTCGTTGTCCAGAAAACCTTAACAGATTACGCAATAAAAAGTTGAAGTTTGCTGAGGCAGTCGGTTACAGCGCCGACATGTTTAGACCGTACATTAGAAGCGGGACATGTCAAAGATGCAGGCAATCCAGGGTTGAACCCAAAAGGTTTCATTCTAGAAGTGTTTCTTATTCCAGCAGTTCTTGGCATTTTAGTAGTGGTGGAGGGAGACGCGGTGGATTCGGCGGTGGTGGATGTGGTGGCGGGGGTGGTGGAGGTTGCTAAAACGATCACGAAATTGGTGAAAAGCATGGTAACGATCATGATGTTCACTGACGTTTTATTGCAATGATAATGATCAGATGTCGAAGGTATTAATGATAGCGATAATGCAACCTCATTGGGATCATTGCAGGAACTTAAATCGATATCACAAACAAGACTCGAAACTTAGGAGATATAATGGACAAAAAGTTAACATTTACAGTCGATGCTCTCCTTGCGACCACTCTCGTAAGCAACCTCTCAGGGTCTTATTCATATAAATCAACACTTCAAAGAAACTGCACGTTGCGCTAAAGGTCGGTTGCGATTATTTTGGTCTAAAAAACTGGGCGTAAAGTTTAGCCGTATCTATATCAGGTATAAAGACACTCATTAAACATAAACACCTCTTGTTTTTCTTTATGAATTATTAACGAGTTTCTTAAACTCTCGTAAGCGACTTATAAGGGTAACAGCACCATCGATGAGACCAAAGCTACTCTTACAAGACCAATTGGCCGCATTTGAAAGTATCCCTCCTGTGATGTACTAAAAAGTCTGGTAAAGACTCTTGTAACAAGAACGCTCTTATCGCTTGCTTGAAGATTAAATTAGAAATGAGGAGGTGATTAATTTTATACGAAACAGGATTTCCTCTCCAAAAGTTTTTCATTTCCTACTTTATCGGCAGTCGAGTATTCTTCAGGATATTTACTTTTTATATCGTATTCGACGATGATTGATAACACATGTATAAATTCACGAAAATCAATTCGAGAGAAGTTACCTCATTGTCAGAAAGCAAAAACGTGATAAACATGGCGCGCCATTTCAATCATCGCTGAAAACAAACCGCATGCTCATCACAAGACTTATTTGCATACAATGAAAGTTTAACACCCGACCAGTTTATAGCCTCACCATCGAAGTTTCCACTGAAGTATTCAGTTGTTCCAAAGTAACCAGCGCTTTCAAGCAAAAGAATTAGTGTACCGATCCGTTATGGAAAAGCTCGACATCTTTCGCATCAATTATTCTTAAGCCTTCTTCATAAAGTAAAGCATGGCGCTGTGACACTTCGCGGTTCTTATTCCTATTTTCCACGGTCTCCGCTAGGAACGCTTGGGACCATGAGTCCTTTTTGGCACGCACATGAGAAAAAAAAGAAAAAGGAAGAAAAAAGAAACGCTTGCCTTTTTAGAGTCTCGCAGCTAAAGCAAGCGAGACTAAACATTTTTCGCAGGTACAATGAGACAAGGTTTAACGATTCCGAAATTCTACAGCAATTTTTGTAATGGAATCGAAGCGAGGAATGTTGGGACATGCAGTGCATCGTGGGAAGGATACAACCCATAAGACTTTGCAGACCATGTGTGATGCATTTGCGTGGCCCCAAAAATGCTGGAAGAGCAGTGCAAACGGATCCAGCATTGTTGCGCTACGCTTCGGTGACAAGCAACAATGTGCAACAGGGCATGTAAAAGGAGGCAAAATGTAACAACCAACAATGTCAAGAGTTGTGGGCCAACAACGTTGTGTCCGTTTGCACTGGGCTTAAGATTGAATTTTAAATTAATGTAAAGCGCACTGGGTTTAAGATAACTACATACCACGTAAAAGTAACATAATGGTAGGATATTACGATTATTGTTAATGTTCTATTATTTTTATATTACAGTTAAGGGAATTGTTGTTGCTTACCCTCTTGGACTTGGTTTCTTTCTTCCTTTGAAGAGGGGGCCAAACTTAGGTCTTTGGACAACAAAGGGATGTTCTACCTCATTAGGGCCATTTATACGACGAAAAATAAGACGCGTCTTATATAAGGCGCGTCTTAAATAAGAAGCGAACTTTCCGTATAAAACGGCACATTTCGTCTAAAATATGACGCGACTTAGCTAAGACGCGTCTTATTTTAGAACAGCCCTTAATACCTCTTCTTAGATAAGACGCGTCCTTTTAGTTAAGACTAGAAAAACTTCGTATAAATGACCTTCGCTTCTGACGCGAACGCATGGTACGCATGCGTTAATTTTTGGCGCGGCATATTGGATTGCCGTTGCCATGGGGAACATTTACATGAAAACGAGTCGAGAACAGAAATAAGATGCGAACCATTTATACGAACTGTTCTCGTCTTAGATAAGACATGCTCGTATAGATGGTACAGTTCGCGTCTTATTTAAGACGAGCCTTATGTAAGACGCGTCTTACTGTTCCTCGTATAAATGGCCCCAATGTTTGATTAATCTAGTACTTTCCGTAAGATGTCAGGGTATCTCTGCAAGATCCAAGTTGTTCAAAGGGTGGATAGCCTTATTCACATTCTGAACAAATGAGACCAGATAGTTTGGCTACAATAATAGGGAATGAACATTGCATTATCTATGTTGTTCTTGACAACCACGTTTGGCCAGTTGGCTGTTTTAGAAAAATGGTCATACGATTTCATTTCATTCATTCATCATCATCCTCGTCATCGTCATTTTAGACGATGATGATGATGTTGATGATGATGATGATGATGGTAACTGTGGCAATGGTGATCAAAGAGATGATGCTGGTAAGGACAACCAGGAGAGAACAGGCAACGACTTTGGAAATGTGTGCTTTTCTTTGGAGGGGGTGAGGGGGATGGTCAGTCTATTCTTAGTTAGTCTATTCTGTATCATACCACTCCGGGGACTAAATTCACGTTTCATTTAGCTTTTATCCATAGAAACGTCAACGCTACTCTTTACATTAGGATGGCGTTAAAATAAATTGTATACATTTATCAGTTATCCCTTGTGTCCCTAAAGGATACTCCTGGGAATTCTTGCTGGGGGTGTGTGCCGCCTGGTTCTTCAAATCCTGACCCTATTTCGGACCAAAAAGTGTGCATGTTATTTTCCTCACAACTTTTCAGACCTGACCTCTAAAATCCATACCCGTTTTTAGGCCAAAAAGGCCCAAAAACCGCACCCTTTGGGGCGGCACATACCTACATGGCTTATATGAGGGAGTACCCCCCCCCCCCCGGGCTTATGCATTTCCTCGTATCCGAGACAACTAGCCTCAGTAAGGAGGTAAATGTATTTTACAAGTACAACGGTCAAGTCTGTGGGACACTCCATGGTTGTTTACCATTTACATGGCTAGACTGGTCGGTTCACGGTTCGGGCTAATGGTATGCAAAAATTTAAGACTGGAATGACTTGTTCCATTTACCAAAACACGGCGGTTATCAAACTGGTATCAAAAGATTACCTTGAAGAAATAAAACACGAATATCTAATTAGAACATTTTGTCCGGAAAAATTGGACTACCTTTTGAGATGTTCCGTTGCTCCCAGAAATTTCCGCTGAAACGAGGCAATAAGTCGTGTCCCATTTACTTTTCAGCCGAGTTTTCCGGACTTTTTTGGTAATGGTAAAAAACCAAAAATGCTCTCTGCACATGTGTTTAGTTGCTTTTTGGCCAGCATCCTTTTCGCACCGACATATGGTTTGAAGGGGGCGTTTTCAATTTCAGTCTTCCCATGCGTAATTAGCGACATTTACCTATTTTACTAGCCTATCATGATTTTCTGTTTGCTATATGTTCAAATCTCGCATGTGTATAGATCTGTATTCATTTCTAGCCCCGGTTCAGGGTTGGCGATACTTAAGGCAATAGGCTCTTTGCATGACTTGATCACGTGACCAACTGTCGTTACACACGAAAACAGTTCACTTTTGAAAAATTTAGTTAGGACAAGCTGAAAGAGCGTATTAAAATTAGGTAGCCTGAGAATTTTCAGCCGTATATCTCAAAAGCGGCGATTGTAACGGCCGCCGAAAGTTAGAAGCATTTGTTTGAGAAAAACAACTTTTGCCACCCAGTCACGTTTGCATGGTTTTCCATACAAATCCTTGAAAATTCTAAAATTTTTAAACTGTCGTTGAATCTTTCCTTTACGCATTTAAGGGCTCAAATTGCCTTTATGAATTAAAAGGAGATTTAAGGCCTGTAATGCTAAAGGAAGTATTTCATGACAGTTTTGAAAATTTCGAAATTACAAGGATTTGTATGGAAAACCATACAAGCGTGACTGGATGGCAGAAGTTGTTTTTCTCATACAAATGCTTCCAACTTTCGGCGGCCGTTGCAATCGCTACTTTTGAGATATACGGCTGAAAATTCTCAGGTTTCCTAATTTTAATATGCTCTTTCAGCTTGTGCTGACAAAATTTTTCAAAAGTGAACTGTTTTCGTGTTTCATCTGAATTTTCATTTTTTTTTTCTCGGTCATCTTGAGCCAGTTTGTTGTTTTTCTGCTTGGTATTCCAGATTTTTACTGATTCAGGAGTACATGGGATCCGACTGTCCTCACTGGATTGTTGCTGTACTGTGGTGTTGCCTTTATTAGTGTTTTCGCAATTCATCCATTATCAATAGTCATGCCTTCTTAAGACTTGCCAAGTTTTACTCAAGGGTGAACAAATATACGTTTGCAAATAAAACGTCAAAACTCAAGTGAGATAAAAGCCATCCTCACAATGCAGTTTAATCGACTTTTTCGGTCAGTGAGGTGGACAAAGTATGTCATCTTAAAAAACCTAATTCAGAGAACAATGCCTTTGCGGAAAGTTTGTATTTTGTACTCTCCAGAGAGCTGTTCCGGACGAGCTTATTGGACAAGTCTTGGGCAGCACGTCAGTCTATATCGGATGGTTCACCACATTATCGTTGTTTTTTTTGTCGTCTGAAAGCAGATGTATTCACTTCCAGAGATCAATGCCAGCGATCGAAATGTAAAGTACCATTCTTGATAAATGTATTTCGAGTTTATGTGGATAAGAGCATTTCTTTCTTGATTTTGCAAACTTGTCATACATCTTTAAGTCCAACAAACAGTTGTGAACGAGAAAGATCCAGCGTTATCCGATTTTCAGTGGATTTGTTCCAAGTACAGTAGCAGCATGTAAACGTGTTTCTAGACATCCCCGGCTTTCAAAGCAAGACGATGATCGTAAGAATCATGAAAGAAATTATTATTGCGGCTTCAAGGATAACAGAAGAAGGGCGATTTCCTCTTCTTTCTTTGATCTTCTTTCTCATATTCGCTCCTATGATCCACGACAACTACAACAACAATATCTGTCTTCTGAAATGACTTAGCTACGTAGGTTATGTTGTCGCTTTAACCTTAGATACATTATTCACAACGCAGAATTGTATTCATTAGAGAAGTGACATACTGCAATCTTTATCTTTTACGAAATAATTGTTGCCGTTAGCAACCAATGCTTACATAAAAAGAATTCGTGCAACGCACTACTGCAAAATTTTCTCGCTTTACCTATAGACACATTATCCAAAATATCATTTTATTTAAGAGATTTGGCATCCTATTCCTCGCTGTATTGTTAGATGATTCTCTTAGATGGCAACCATGTTTAAAAGCATGGTTGTCATAAGAAACAATAGGCAGATTTAGCAACAGAACAGGCCCTGGTTGTTCAAACGTCGGATAGCGCTATCCACCGGATAAATCACTATCCAGCGGATAGCGTAATTGATTTCCGTAACACTTATCCGCTGGATAGTGATTTATCCGGTGGATAGCGCTATCCAACGTTTGAACAACCGGGGCCAGAACGTCAGTTGACGACTGCGCGCGCAAATCAAAAAACTGGGTTGACCAATGACAGAGCGGCAAATTGGGCACCGGAAGTCGAGTTTAGTCCTTTCCGCGCGCTTTCCCGTCGTCAAATGACGTTCCAGTTCTGTTACTAAATCAGCCTAATATCAATTTCACTGAACGTTTTAGGCATAACTTGTCGGTAAACACGAGTTTGAAACAACATGATAGGAAGGCTCGTCTAGTATTCGTTTTCATGATTTCTTGAAGAAATTAGGCCTTTTATTTAACCGTTGCTGAATTGAACCAATTTTTGTATGAAACTTTGAAAAAAAAAATCAATCCTGATACAGTGTAGTAACTGCTATGAAAACGTAGTGAACAACTTTGTGGGAGTAAGTAGGAAAACAGAGATGAGCAAGTGCGATGAACATTTGCGCTCAGAGGACTTTTTTGTTCCTGAAAAATTTTTCATTGACTTTCTTTGGTTGAAAGATTTTGTTGCAGACAAAACGTAACCCAAAGCTCTCTGCTGTATAACAAACAATTGTCGCATTTAAGTTCAACTGGAAAATATAAACCACGAGAAAATGGCTCAGGAAAGTCCTATTTTAAAAGGCCAGTTCAGGACATTTCTCAGTTGGACATGGTTTTGGCCTTGCAGGACTTTTTTTCAGATAAAAATTCACACTAGTGACCTCGTCTTCATTCTGGGGCAATCCTACTTAGCCCTGAACTTAGTTCAGAATACTCAGATTAGTATTGTTCATAATTAACGCTTATACCTCGTCAGACATCACGGACTGGGGCCTCGTATCTGCATTTACTAAAGTAACTGGAAAATGCGGCTAAATCAAGGTAGTTTAATTTTATACAGCTAGTAATATTCTTTTTGTCTCTTAGAAAATTAAAGGTACTTTGAGTTACAAAACTTTGCAATTTTGAAAAGTGCAGTGTTGCACGTTTTTAACCAGTTGAGCAAGTCGTCGATGGCTGACGTTACAAGAGTGACAGATCGGTATTTGATGTCCAAGCAAACTTTCAAATCTTATTTCCCTTTTCACGTGTAGATATTCTTGATCGTGAAATAAAACGTCGTTGAAAAAGAAACTGCTCAAAAGATCTTTTGATGATCCAAGAGACTGTGTTTCGTGTGCATAAACGCAGTCGTAATGCAGTAAATAATTTAGCGGACAAATAAAGGGTTCGTCAAAACAACACGATCTCCTTCCATTTGATTCAGTTTCAATACTCCATATACATTGTACGTGAAGTTCAATGTTACATGTCATAGCAATAGCGGAAATGTTTTTGGTACAAAACAGCGCCAGGAATCAAAGTAAACCAAAACAGTCTCACGGGCACTGTGTTCGTTGTGAAGTCATCAAGACAGGCTCACCACAAAATAATCATCGCCAACACCATGAATACAATAATTATAGCAGCCTCGAGTACGACAGAAGATGGAGAATTTCCCCGCTTTTCTTTCAGTTTTCGTATCATATTTTCGGCCAGTTGAACAGGATTAATAAACAACTTGTTGCGAATCACGCTATTGTGTTAGTAAAACAAACCACCCTATTTGAATATGAAACACCTGTTACAACTTGTCGCTTTACAAATTCTTATGTGTTACTAAAATTGCCATGGAAAGGTTTGCGCATGCGTTTCTTCTCCTTATCAGGAGCCCAATAATCACAATAAACAACCCTATGGGTTATGGCCTCCTCTTCCTAGTCAATCTAGTCCCCCTAGTTCCCTCTAGTTCCCACTTATTTCCCTCCGATTCCCCCTAGTTCCTCCAGCTCCTTTAATTCCCCCTAGTAATCCCACTTATTCCCCTCCGACTCCAAGATCTTATGTTATAACAGAACCATTTTTACGAGGAGAAATTTGGCGCGAGCCTCTCCTATAAATGTCATGTAATCGTGACTTAACTAAGACACATCTTGTATGCTTGAATAAATGGTACAGTTCGAGTTTTAAGATCTAACTCGGAGGTTAAACATATCATAACGTTGAGAGAATCCTTAAGAAATCCTGTCAATTTTTATGAGTTATTCAGAATCCAGCGAATTTTTGAAATTAATCAGCTCGCACGGGGTTTAGCAAACTAGCATCAGTAGATCAGAACAGAACTCATTGCGACACGATCATGAAATGCAAGAGGCCATGCAGGTTCATAATTTACAAAACATTACTTAGGGCTTATCTGACCACAGGCAATAGCCGAAACATTTCAAGATCTCATTTTAAAAAAAATGCAATTATTTTGATAAATTTGTAATAATGTTTTCCTTTTGACCTATCTTGCCTTAGAAAATGAAACAAAATAACACCAGGTTGAAACCTTGCAACGGGTTCACCGCCGAAGAATACAACGGAAGTTGTTTTCTCATAGAGAGAAAACAAATTTCCAGCTGGTGTATCGTATTTGGACGGGGATGATGATAAATGAGCGAACTCAGAAAAGATGAACCGCTTGAATTAAGATACAGTCGAACCTTCCGTATTATTTTAAGCAATGATGAAGATGGACATTCCTATTATTCATGCCCTAATCTCGTACCCAGATCTTACTCTGTTTTAATTGGCCGTGGGAGATCTGGGTACGAGATTATTCATGCCCTTGGAAAAAGGGAAAGAACAGAACAATTGCACGATGACGTCATTTTACTACAACTACTATACCAGAATCCTTGAGTTTGTTGTTTTCTTGTGCAAATTAAGGCTATTGTTCTTTTATACTCAGCGGGATTGACAAATTTAAATAACAAAGCAAAACCGAAATGAATTCTGGTAGTTGTGGTCAAATATCGTAATCGTGCAATTGCCCTTAGTGGCTATTAAGTAGAATATTCCGGCTAAAGACGGATCTAATTATGGTAACGGTAGTAGCTGTTTTACATTTGGTCATTTGTCAAATGACATTTCCAGTTTTTTGTAGCATAATAAAACGATAATAATAATCATCATCATAACTATAACAAAATTGTCAAATCTGATTGGCTATCAACTGCCCTGATTTGTAATGGTAACAGGACTGAGTGGAGTCCAATTCGGTCTGTAATCATACAAGTGATTAACAAAATCGGACGACCGCGTAGCGGGAGTCCGATTTGTTTAATCACGGGTATGATTACAGACTGAATTGGACGACACGAAGTTCTGTTACCAGTTAATCATAACTTTAACAAAATTTGTGATACAATAGGCTATTTTTTAAACCGAAACACAAGAAATTCGAAATTTTGTTTTGCTAGCAGTGAAAAAAAAACCATTTAAGCGCGCGCGTGATGGCGCGTACTGTCCAATTACTTAGGCATGACGCGTACTGTCCTATTAAACTGTCCAATTAAGGCTGAAATCAGGGCAGTTGAGAGCCAATCAGATTTGACAATTTTGTTATAGTTATGATTACAGCCTTAATTGGACAGTTTAATAGGACAGTACGCGTCATGCCTAAGTAATTGGACAGTACGCGCCATCACGCGCGCGCTTAAATGGCTTTTTTTTCACTGCTAGCGAAACAAAATTTCGAATTTCTTGTGTTTTGATTTAAAAAATAGCTTATTATATCACAATTTTTGCTAAAGTTATGATTAATTGGTAACAGAACATCGTGTCGTCCAATTCGGTCTGTAATCATACCCGTGATTAAACAAATCGGACTCCCGCTACGCGGTCGTCCGATTTTGTTAATCGCTCGTATGATTACAGGCCGAATTGGACTCCACTCAGTCCTGTTACCATTACTAATGATAATAATAATTAATGCATTTGCATTGGGAAGCCTTCCTTGATATACAATGGCATATGCATAACAATTAGTTAAAATTAAATAAAATCAACAATGGGGAAGGCGATTGAACACCCCACCCCCCGTCCCCTCTTCCTCCTCAATTAAGAGTTGAATAACTTCAACCTGCTCAAATCTATTATCATATTGTAACTTAGGATATGTGATTTTATCTTAAGAAATAAAGATTATTATTATTATTATTATTATTATTATTATTATTATGACCGCCAAACTTATCGACTTTTGCTAAAAATTATCTGTGAACATTTACATATTTACAGTAGTCGTGAAGTTACCATGGCAACCTATGTTTGCAAACAAATTTAACAATGTTGCGTCATGGCGTCAAATTCCTTTTTTTTCTGTCAAGTAATAACTACATGTTGGAAATGATGATGACACATTATTCCGTGTAATTTTGTGCGAGCCTCCGAAACACCCAGCCCTGGGCCCGGTTGCATAAAACGTCCGTAACAACTACGGGTACACGTACGTGCACTCGTAACATAAGTCAGTTGCATGAAATCACTTAAGTGGTCCACTTAGGGAATTCACTTAAGTGGTTGCACTTACGATTTTCGTAAGTGTTCACTTAAATGTCGTTTATGCAACACAAATTGTGGGTGTTGCATAAAACGTTTTTTACGGGAAAAATAGCACGTATATTTACGGGACCTATGTAGGTCCTGTATCGTTACTGTTTTTACTAAATTTAACGAAATCTTTTACTGAGAAGTGAAAAAAAGTATTTTTCTTCACGTAATTTGTTCTAATGCGCTTTTTTAACCTCTCATGTACACTTCTGTGAAAAAAGAAGAAGAACTATCATTTTCAGTAGATATTGAAGAAGAATAACGTTTGCATGCAAATTTCATTTTTTGAGAGGCTTAAAAGTGTTCGAAACGACTTTTAACTTTCTTTACACTCACCGATGGTTAGCTTAAAAAAAAAAGTGTGAATCATTAATAAAGTACTATATCAAGGTTGTCAAGGTTACATGTGCCCTTAAGTGAGCCCGTAAGTTACCACGTAAAACAGAAACTTACGAGAGTGCTAAGTGTGTTCCATGCAACACCCGTAAGTGTACCCATAACGGATTCGTAAGTGGCCTACTTAAGTGAGCACTTAAGTGCAGGTTTTATGCAACCGGGCCCTGGCCTCCCTCTCCCGACACCCGATCGCAGAAAACAATAAAAAACAGCCCGGTCTGAACAGGGTCTAAAAATTACACTGAAGGAAAGATTTAGCAAATTGAATCCAGTTTTGTGGTTGTCTGTCGTCTTATATTGATGATAAAATGACTTCTCGGCCTATGGGCTCTACGGATTACACCATCCTCCATCTCCATGATTCTTCATACGATACGCATTTATAAACACCGACACGAGACGTTTTAAAATTCAGACTGGCGACATGTGACCCCCCCCCCCCCCCCCCCCCCTCCCTGGCAGGGCCTCGTTAATTATTAAACCTGAATCGTAGTTCTGAAGCGGAACAATCTCTAGCAAGTAGACTTCGCTTTTTGGCCAGTTTAATTAGTGTTTAACAAAACCACGTTCTAAACATTTTCAGTTTGCCTAACCCTTTTATCTTAACACAATTTATCGTGAATAGGTTCATAAAAGTATAAGGCTTAAACTGGAAAAGCACTTAATACTTTCTTTAAAAACCCACTGTGGAAGAGATCTGGAGATTCAAAGATTTGCTAAACCGCGACCAAAGTGAACAGAATCTACCATTCTTATGGAGAGGACAGGGGGGTGGTAGCCTGTTGCAGGCTAGCGGGGGTGGGAGCCTAGGAGAATGTGGGCGAGAGAGTTATGTAAGGCAAGGAGAAAGAGGAAGAAATAGGGGGAATTTCGCAACAATAATTAATATTACGCAATCGGAAGGGACAGGAGCCGGAAACGCAAGGTACGAGAGACGGGAAATTTGGACCCCCTGTCCCTCCTTCCTCTCCCGTCGGTACAAGCCACAATGTGCTTGAGGTAAGTTAGTTAACGCAATCTAAAAATTCTTTCGGCTGTCTTAACAAAAAAGATAAACCCAATGCAGTGCAAAATCCATACACCGGCCACTAAATTACAGATAGAATTTAACCAAGCTGCAATCTTAGGCAGAAGAGATTGGAAATTTATACCCCGCCGTCCGCCCCCCCCCCCCCCCCCCCCCCAAAAAAAAAAAATCAAGGATGGACAAAATTGTCCGTTTGGGCTTTTGCGCGGTTTCGTCTTGATTGATCTTGCTGGGGGATGGGGCTTGCTGTTCCATTCTATTTTGTCCAAGATTGTAGTCGACATTACTTTGGGGTTCACGGGTTGTAAGGAGAAAAAATTTGTGCCCGTCAATGATCGGTGAGCACTGAATCAGAGCAAAAACATGATGATAAAAATAGGTTGCTTTGACTTTAGACTCTACTGGCGTGACGTCTGATCGCAAACACTGAACGCGTTAATCAAGATGACCTTTGCGTAGGCGGTGAGGGAAAAAGTATGTCGGGGGTCAACGCGCATATTTGACGAAAAATAATACAATAATAAGTTGCAAAGACGTCACAGCACGGTGAAGTACCGTAGATTGCTTTCACTTTCGACTCGAAGTGGCGTTTCCGTCTCTTTTCTAATCACCCTCAGCTGAAATCTGACTGATTTCATTCCGGAAAAAAAATCAACAATCTACAGTTAGAAGACCCAAAAGTAAGTGTACAATTAGTAGACAAGTACCATAGTCTAGCGACGGCCATTTCAGAATCGAACTTAAAGAAAGGAGCTGTGTCACGAAATTCCGCAAATTAGGAAATTACAAAATGCCCGTTAAATTAAGAGAAACATAAAAATAACAGCTTAAAACTTTAAAGGACAGTTAAAATAACATAACAGAAACAACAGACGCCACGGATGGGCAAAACTGAAGAAGATTGCAACGGATTGAAATTAGGGTTTTTGAAAACTGTTCAGCCTAACAGTTTTTCAAAGTTGATCCCTGCTGCTTGCAACTTCAAAAATAATGTTCAGGAGGCAAATTTGTTTGTCTCGGATCTCTGATTTTGTCATATTCCTGTAATTTCTTTGCTTACTTTAATTTACATAGTAATTGAGGGAGAGTAATTGGCCAAATGAAACAAAATGAACTGGATTGCCGTGACACAGCCCCTTTAAGGGTTCTGTATGGCTATCGCTTGGTGAAATTGTATCACAAACAGAAGGTCGGGGGGGTTGATGTTTGCTTTCACAGTAGCACTAAAGGATCTATGTGATCCATTTGGTATCTGAACCGTCTCCGGCTAAAGCGAATGGCTACAAAATAAACATTTATTTTAATGTTAATCAGGGAATAATATCTTGTTCCGCGCCTTGTATTATGTGCTTGTCTCGAGGTGCAGACAACGTTCAACAGAGATAAGGGATCTGTTTTGCGAAGCCATGATGCTTAAAAATGCATTAGGCTAAAAATGTGTTATTTTGTGAAGCTGATACTAAGAACATGGTATTACTCATAAAGGAGCCCTTTCCATGTATGTACTGCGGATATTTTGGGGAAAAAAACACGAAAGGAATACGGTAAGCGACAGGTCTACGTTTTTCGCGGAAAGCAAGCACATGACCCAACACTAATTAATGGTTCCACACGTCTCTGCTACTTTTCAACCAGTGATGCTAAAAACCAAAAACAAATTTAAAGTTTTCGCTGCGTCTAGGTTCAATCAAAGCACAATTCCATCCCAAATCGTTTTGTGTGAATTCCTGTTAATAAATTTACTACACCAGCGCCTGATTGTGATCAATGAATACCCTTCCGCCCCTCCCCCCCCCCCCCCCCCGTTCAGTCCCAGTGGATGAGCTGTGGAAGTCAATTTGGAATATTATAGGGTTTAGTTTCCTATAAGCAAGTTGATATTAATTTTCTTGTAAAAACATCTTTGTTGCTAAAATTCCCTATACATTCAAATGGTTGTTCTTTAAAAATGGGGTTACCAATCAATTGTAAAATGGTCATATTTATTTTCGTTAAAAGACATTGATGTGCAGAGTTACCGGGGCGAGTCATCCAGTACGTGAGCACTTGAATCGGCAGTAGACAACAAGAAGTGTAAAACGCCATTCATACTGTGTTTGTTGTCAGCCTCTAAGTTCTTCAGAATCAAAGCGAAACGGATCAGTGTTTCAGAGGCCTGGTGTAAACTCATTTGCATAAAGGTTAATTTTCAAATCAGTAATCTGAGGTGCGCAGATTAAAGATATTGTATAAATGTCGAAATGTTTAGATTTAGGCCCGGTTCAAACGTCGAATTTCACATGCGCCGAAGTTAATGCGAGAGTTAAATGCATGTGAAGTGCGACGTCTGAATCAATTAAATCCGACTGTTTACATGTAAATTAAATGCGACTTTCGCCGTATCTGCAACTGGAACAGTCGAAGATTCGACTTAGGTTCGACTTTTGATTCAAACGTCGCATTTCACATGTGCCTAGTTTTGGAGACTGGGAATACTGACAGCGAATAGAGTTAAATGCCGTATTTAACTATTTTAGTCGACTAAAATAGGAAGTTCTGCACATGTGAACTTCGACGTGTGAACTGGGCCTTAAAAAGTAACGCTTCAGCGGGCGCTTCAGTGCTGGCACTTTGCAATACCCTACTCCCACCCGGAAAGTAGCCTGCGTGGCAGGCGTTAAAAGGGGAAGGGGAGGGGGGAATTTGGGCGCGCGTGGTCTCGCGTCCTAATTCCCTTCCCCTTCCCTTTCGAAGGCCTGCCCCGCAGGCTACCCGGAAAGCGCCCCGATGGTCTTATTTTTACAACATTTTAAATAAAAATCCTTTCCTACTTCGCTTAAATAAGTTTTAGTGACCAGCAGCTAGAGAAAAATCTCCTTTTCGGACCAGTTGTTTTTTTGCCAATGCGATATAGTAGATATGGCTAAAAATGAGATCTCAACAAGTCCAAGAGTTAGTTAAGAGTACTGCATTTTTGTTTTATGCGCATGAAGCGAAACGATTTCAACCTTTGTTCTTGCTTTCATTTTTTTCCTTTGCCACTCTTTCCATCTTCCACAGACGAACAAAGAGCCTGTTTAAAGAAGTTCGTAAAAGAAGATTTTACTCAGTTCTTCAAATTACATTAACTCTTAAACCGTGTTCTAGCTTGTATTTTGTATTTTGCATTTATTGTGCCACACAGAAAAATTTCGTGATTAGGATCACAAAAAAATACAAAAATGTAGAAAGTAATGGCGAGGAGGCCTAAAGGAAACTATAAAGCTGATAATGTTAACTTAAGGCCTCTTCAATTACAATTTTTCAAAGACGAACTATAAACAATTACGATGACGGATACAATTATTATCAAAGGAAATGAAAGTAACAAATATATTAAGGAAGTTTACAAAAGAAGAATATTAAAAACAGTTTTTTAACACGAATTTCGGCATAATTTTAATCATGTTGCCATAATTCACATGAGCGCTTAAATCACAATCCTTTCCCTTATTATACGCCACCAGGAGGCCATCAATGATGGGCTCCTGACGCCACTTAAAAGATCTTTGATTCTATTTTTAAAATGCAAAAACTGGAGCAAGTTTAAAAAAACCATTTTACGTCAGCTTTTTCGCCTTTCACATTTTGAGAAATAAATGTTTTCTTGTTAGCGTAGATTAAAAAGTCTGTCAAAATACTTAACCATAAGGAAAACCTGCTTTATGCTTAGTATAACTGAGGCTTTACAACTGATTGACATCGACCGAGTTAAGGACAATTTAGAACAACAGAAGTTATTTCGTTTAAATCATATTAAAAGATCCTGTGTTTCTTTTCCCTGCAACGCTCATCAAGTCGTTTTTTAAATTCATTTTTCCAAAGGTTCCAAGCCTTAGCAGCGCCTCAAACATGGCCCTTTCAAAAGAATACACCAAAGAACAGCTGAACTACTTCAGAATTTGTTATGTAACCACTGATTTACTAGCCGAAGGCCTCAGAGAACTTTTTAAACGTGAATGGGACAATCAATACAAATCAACATCTTTGGGAGAATGGAAAGATTTGGCCCAGAATGGAACGGACTTTTACAACGCCGAGTCGCTAAGAAATCAAAGAGGAAATGCTCATCTTTTGGCCACCATGATAAACGGAAACAGAGCGGAATGGGATTGCACAATGCTGTTTTACGCCATCCTTTACTCTGATTGTGTCGGGCCCTACCTTGCATCAACAGTCAGAAACAATGTGGATGATCTTAGAAAGTTTAGAAACGAGGAATTCGCCCACATATCACAGGGAAGTTTCCCTGAGATGGATTTTCAGAATGCCATTGGAAAAGTTCAGGTAGCGTTTAATGCGTTTGGTCTCTCTACTGTAAAAATTGATGAGATAAAAAATCAGAAAACTTTCCCAACCGACGAGTTACATAAAATTCTGAAAGAGGTTGACGATGTTAAACAAGATCTTCAAGAAAAAGAGAACCAGCGCCAGGTTCTTGAAGATCAGCTTCAGAAAGAAGTGCCTTCATTCTGTATTCTCCCTGCTAAACCTACACACGAAATTGAAAGCCGTGAAAGTGAAGTAGCACAAATAGCCCATCAGCTAAGGGAACTAAAGAAGGCAAATGAGAAAAGGTTGAGTTATCTGTACATCTCAGGGAATCCAGGAAGTGGCAAATCACAACTAGCTGGCCTCGTAGCTGAAAGATTCTTTGATGAAGTAAAAGAAATACCAGGCACTTCGTCCTTTGTGATGACCATAAACGCTGCCAGTCAAGATTCACTTTTGGAGTCATATGCCAATTTTGCTCGTCAGTTAAAGTGCCCAGAATTTTCAGTGATGCAAACCTTGAGCTCCAAGGATTGTAACATTGAGGACAAGATTACTAATCTCAAGATGCTTATTGCTACAAAAATTGGGTGTTACGCGTCGTGGCTAATGGTGGTGGACAATGTGACTAAACTGACTTTGTTACATGATCACCTACCACAGTCTGGAACCGAGACGTGGGCAAAAGGTCAGTTGTTAATTACAACCCAGGATACAAAGTCCATCCCGTTAAAAAGCTCTTTCATCAATCACATTTCAGTAAGCCAAGGAATGAATCCTTACGACTCCACTTCCTTATTGGCCAAGCTTTCTGGGGTCTTCGACAACGAGCTAGCGGAAAACGTTGCCCAGAAATTGGACTATCAGCCACTCGCTTTAGCAGGCGCGGCTGTGTTTGTCAAAGACATTCGACAGGACAAAGCATCGAAGCACTTTGGCTGGGACGAATACCTAAAGATTTTACAAAAAGGAAAACGAGGAACGACCGAGGATACCCTTGCTGATACCAACCCAATTTATCCAAATACGATGACTACAGCAATAAGGTTAGCTGTCGAAGCACAAGTTAAATACGACAAGTTTTTTGAACACCTTTTCAGATTTCTTTCTCTGTGCGCACCACAACCATTAAACGTTAACATAGCGGTTAGTTACCTTATAAACATTCTCGAACACGATGATAAAGAGGACAAGGAACACATTCGCAGGAGATTCAGAAGATGTTCATTGCTTCTTTTAGAGGAAGGCGAAGATAGTTGCTACTACATTCGTGTACATCAGGTTGTGCACGACGCAATGAAATGGGTGATGAGTGACTGTAAGGAGAATCAAACGATCAAGGTTGTAAGTGAAGCTGTTACATCATTCCACAAATTTATAGTCACAATTCCACACGAAAATAGAACAATGGACACTATGCACATCATTCCGCACGTAAGTGCCCTTATTGTACCAATTAATACAGTTATTATGACAGAAAATATGTCTCAAGTCCATGTTCGGACATTTCTGAAAAATGTCGAATCTTGGCGACATATGTGAAATGCACTGTGAATTTAACGTGGCAAAGACATACTTGGAAAACTCTCTAGCTGTTCGTATCAGGCTGTTGGGTGACCAAAATGTCGATGTTGCATCAGGGTACAATGACTTAGCTTTAGTTTACGAGGCCTTAGGTGACTTTGAACGAGCAAAGGAGTATCAGCAACGTGGTTTAGCCATCGAACTCAAGAAGCTTGGTGCTGAACATGTTTCTGTTGCAACAAGCTACGGTAGCCTAGCTTCAATTCACAAGGCCTTAGGTGACCTTGAACAAGCAAAGGAGTATCAGCAACGTGGTTTAGCCATCAAACTCAAGAAGCTTGGTGCTGAACATGTTTCTGTTGCAACAAGCTACGGTAACCTAGCTTCAATTCACACGGACTTAGGTGACCTTGAACAAGCAAAGGAGTATCAGCAACGTGGTTTAGCCATCCAACTCAAGAAGCTTGGTGCTGAACATGTTTCTGTTGCAACAAGCTACGGTAACCTAGCTTCAATTCACAAGGCCTTAGGTGACCTTGAACAAGCAAAGGAGTATCAGCAACGTGGTTTAGCCATCGAACTCAAGAAGCTTGGTGCTGAACATGTTTCTGTTGCAACAAGCTACGGTAACCTAGCTTCAATTCATCAGGACTTAGGTGACCTTGAACAAGCAAAGGCGTATCAGCAGCGTGGTTTAGCCATCGAACTCAAGAAGCTTGGTGCTGAACATGTTTCTGTTGCAATAAGCTACGGTAACCTAGCTTCAATTCACAAGGACTTAGGTGACCTTGAACAAGCAAAGGAGTATCAGCAACGTGGTTTAGCCATCAAACTCAAGAAGCTTGGTGCTGAACATGTTTCTGTTGCAACAAGCTACGGTAACCTAGCTTCAATTCATCAGGACTTAGGTGACCTTGAACAAGCAAAGGAGTATCAGCAACGTGGTTTAGCCATCAAACTCAAGAAGCTTGGTGCTGAACATGTTTCTGTTGCAACAAGCTACGGTAACCTAGCTTCAATTCACACGGACTTAGGTGACCTTGAACAAGCAAAGGAGTATCAGCAACGTGGTTTAGCCATCCAACTCAAGAAGCTTGGTGCTGAACATGTTTCTGTTGCAACAAGCTACGGTAACCTAGCTTCAATTCACAAGGCCTTAGGTGACCTTGAACAAGCAAAGGAGTATCAGCAACGTGGTTTAGCCATCGAACTCAAGAAGCTTGGTGCTGAACATGTTTCTGTTGCAACAAGCTACGGTAACCTAGCTTCAATTCATCAGGACTTAGGTGACCTTGAACAAGCAAAGGCGTATCAGCAGCGTGGTTTAGCCATCGAACTCAAGAAGCTTGGTGCTGAACATGTTTCTGTTGCAATAAGCTACGGTAACCTAGCTTCAATTCACAAGGACTTAGGTGACCTTGAACAAGCAAAGGAGTATCAGCAACGTGGTTTAGCCATCAAACTCAAGAAGCTTGGTGCTGAACATGTTTCTGTTGCAACAAGCTACGGTAACCTAGCTTCAATTCATCAGGACTTAGGTGACCTTGAACAAGCAAAGGAGTATCAGCAACGTGGTTTAGCCATCAAACTCAAGAAGCTTGGTGCTGAACATGTTTCTGTTGCAACAAGCTACGGTAACCTAGCTTCAATTCACACGGACTTAGGTGACCTTGAACAAGCAAAGGAGTATCAGCAACGTGGTTTAGCCATCCAACTCAAGAAGCTTGGTGCTGAACATGTTTCTGTTGCAACAAGCTACGGTAACCTAGCTTCAATTCACAAGGCCTTAGGTGACCTTGAACAAGCAAAGGAGTATCAGCAACGTGGTTTAGCCATCGAACTCAAGAAGCTTGGTGCTGAACATGTTTCTGTTGCAACAAGCTACGGTAACCTAGCTTTAGTTTACCGGGACTTAGGTGACCTTGAACAAGCAAAGGAGTATCAGCAACTTGGTTTAGCCATCGAACTCAAGAAGCTTGGTGCTGAACATGTTTCTGTTGCAATAAGCTACGGTAACCTAGCTTCAATTCACAAGGCCTTAGGTGACCTTGAACAAGCAAAGGAGTATCAGCAACGTGGTTTAGCCATCAAACTCAAGAAGCTTGGTGCTGAACATGTTTCTGTTGCAACAAGCTACGGTAACCTAGCTTCAATTCACCAGGACTTAGGTGACCTTGAACAAGCAAAGGAGTATCAGCAACGTAGTTTAGCCATCCAACTCAAGAAGCTTGGTGCTGAACATGTTTCTGTTGCAACAAGCTACGGTAACCTAGCTTCAATTCACAAGGACTTAGGTGACCTTGAACAAGCAAAGGAGTATCAGCAACTTGGTTTAGCCATCAAACTCAAGAGGCTTGGTGCTGAACATGTTTCTGTTGCAACAAGCTAGGGTAACCTAGCTTCAATTCACCAGGACTTAGGTGACCTTGAACAAGCAAAGGAGTATCAGCAATGTGGTTTAGCCATCAAACGCAGGAAGCTTTTCTAACTGTTGTGCTGGAACCCTAAAGAGAAAAAAAGTTTAGCTAGGGATAGGGAGCGGGAACTGGTTCCCAGCTTTTGCTCTTCCCTTCTCCTCGCGATACGTAACCTACTTTGTCCTAACGGAGAGCTTGTTACACGCTTAGCCTGGTAAGGTAATAGCGGAATTCCGTGGGAGCCTTATTGCTATTGATGTACACAACCACATGTAAGCCGATGTCAAATCTCATTTTCACAACTACAGAAAATGACAATGCCCTGGCAGTTATATATGCTACAAATATGAAGATTAATTGACAACTGTCAAAATCGGGCAACCGCTGACTATTATCGCATGACCTTCACTCTGGTTCAGGTTGTAAGACCGGTCCTTTTCCCTTACGTGTAAGAAGATATAAAATGTCACACTTACCGACATAGGGCTATTAGATCCGTGGTTAAAGTCACAACAGAGACTCTGTTACGATAGAAATGGAAACGTATAGATACAATATAATTTGGTAGTCAAGTGACCGCTACCTACACTTTGGAAGGGAAGAAAAACGAACATAAAGCCGAGTCTTTTCGTCGACTAAATTTTAATGTCTTCATTGACGTGGATGATGGACATAGATTGACGTTGGAAGAAAAGTATGAAATTTTTATAGCGGTGGTAAGAAAATGAGAAGTGCTAGCGACCAGCAAGGTGAAAATGAGCGGCAGTGCCAAAATATCGAACAGGAAGACAGGCAAGAACATACGACATTTCTTACATAAACGTTTTTTAAACTAGGAAGGTTCATGTTGTTGTTGTACAACAACAAAGGGAGACAAATATACAAAAAAATGTGCTGCACAATTAGACCTTTCTCGTTACCGTTGCCGTTGAGAATTACACTACTGTATTTTATTTTTTGATGGAGTAACTTATAAGTATATTAACGAGAGTTTCGCTTTTAACCCTGGCTGCATGGGAAAGGAGCTATTGATGCATCTTGTTAACAAAAACGAAGATTTTCAAGGTCCACTAATGAGTTAGTGTGGAGACAGCCTGAGATCCAGATACAAAAAAAGAGAGTAAAGTTTGTTGCTATATTCCCATTTTATTTCATTTACTTTCACTACCCGCTTAAATTCAGGCATAGGTTTGCCCAATATAGTGAGGATACAAATTGCAAAGTAATCTCAGCGATAAAATTTCACGTTCCGACAATTATACAAAAATAGTTAATTATTCTAGCCTTGGAAAAATCATTACTAAATGGATAGATATGAGATATATCACTTTTATGCAAAGGCATCTTGCTTCAACACAAAGTCAAAGGGATTGCAAAATCAATTTCTAATTCTGTCGTTTATTTTTCAAACTATTTTTATATAAGAATTAATCTTTTTTGGAACTGCTTTTTACCAATTAAGAGTCATGGCAGTAGGTATAACATATATCTTAAGGCAAAGTGTAGGCTTTTTCTAAAAAAACTCTTTCACTCCAGAACGAATGATCTATGAGGTTGTTCTAACTTTTGAGTCTGCGGATGAAATCTGGTGGTGTGACCATTTAAATGAGATCTCTTTGGCAGTACTTTCACATGGTACGGTTTATTTAGTATGTAGTTCTAACTTTTGAGTCTGTGGACGAAATCCGTTGGTGTTACCATTTAAATGAAACCTCTTTGGCAGTGCTCTTACGTTGTGCTATTTGTTTCTCGGAATTTTATAGAATGAAATTTGGAATTTCTCTCCATTTTAGACTTTGGACTTTTCTGTGACTTAAAGAGTTAAAGCAACCACCATAGGCGGTGTTACGATAACAGAAAAAAAAATTGTTAGACAAACATTAATTCAAAGTTAAATAACTCGTTTGTAAATAAACAGTACGATCGCACGCAGTGCTTTGGAATGCTACTTTCTTGCACGAAAAAAATCCCTTTTACATAAAGGAAAATGTTAATGAACGATATGCTTGTCTACTAAACGGTCCCAGGTCACCAGGTATGGAGCTTGTCTTACAGTATTAAATCAGCCCAAAGCCCATTTCTTCCAGGAAAGCTCCCGGATGAGATGGTTGGCCCCAAGCCCCACCCCAGACTACTGAGACTGTGTTCTAAGGGAACAAACCAGTGCCGGATCCAGACCCTGAGATAAGGAGGGGGGCGGGGGGTTGGTGGCCGGTCTCCAAAAAATTTTTTCGGCCTTTCGGGCCTCAGTTTGATTTCACCTGGATCCGCCACTGCAAACAATTTGGGCGTTTACGCAACGACGACGGCAACGGCGACGGCGACGGCGACGGCTACGAAAACGTCACTTAAAAAGAGAATTTGCGCTGCCTCAAACTTTATCGCGCTTATCCCATCACGTTTAATTCGTCAAATGTTGGCAAATTTTCTTGGAGTTGAATTCTAAAGGACTGCAACAAAGAAATTTGTTGTCTTTTGCTCCCGTCCTCGACAAAACGTGAAATTAGGCAGTTTCATGCAACGACGACAGAAAATGTACAAAAAAGCGTGATGCACGTGCAAATTTGTTGTTTTACTAGTGTAAAGGTGATGTTACGCGAGACGATTCGCAACGACGATTTTTAGCTTAACACAGCCTTGTTATGTTGGAACAATGTTGTACCTATTCAAAACAATATCACAACAATGTTGCAACGCTGTGTTGCGCAAAAAATCGTCGTTGCGAATCGTCTCGTGTAACATAACCTTAAACCTATTGCTTTTTTGCTGTTCTGGTTGCCGTCGCCGTCGTCGTTGCATAAACTTATTAGTGAACTTACGCAACAGGACGGGAGAGGAAAGAAGACAGCAAACCTTGTGTGACAACCGTGACAACAATTTTGTTTGAAATAACTTTTCGCTAAACATCACTTTCCTTTAAACAGATCTTTTTGTAAAAACCACAAAACATTAATCCTAAGTGAAGATCACGACATAACATGCACGTTATAGCCCTGTCACGTTTGTCACGCAGAGACATTTTGCTGTCCTCTTCTTCCTGCCGTCCTGTTGCGTAAACTCACTAATAACACCACTAAGACGTGGTCAAATCATGTTAAAACTGAACCCAGCTAGTCGTCACCTTTCGAACATGAACACCTCTTAAAATGCTTCTTCTGTGAGGTAGACATCTCTCTATGGAGGACTGAAAATAAGCCAAACGCCTTTTTATGTTTGACACCCCTAAGTTAGTTACTTGTTTAAAGTGGAAAAAGCGTAACACAGACACTACTCAGGGGTTGTGATTCGGGGGCTCTTGCTTGTAGTACGTAAATACCCTTACAGGAACACAGACAGAAGCCAGTATTGAGCAGTGCGCTCCCTAGGGTACTCACTACCTGACCGTGGTATGTAAGCCACCTTTTTAACCGCACCGGAGAAATGTACGGTTTGAATGTTATAAAAAAAGGCGCGAATATAAAAAGCGCAAGATTTGAACGCAGTGAAGGGTAAATGGTAAGTGACACTTTGTTTTGTCCATACCAACCGGAATGATTGGGCTACCTCAAAACGTAGTCCTAAATCAGTTTTCGGTTGGAATTTACGAGAAAACGACCTTAGCATTAACCTTCCATCCAAACTTTTCGGGATTTTTGGCTTGGTTGCAAGCGCTTCTAGTATCCGGTACATCTGCTCAATACAGGCTTGTTCAAAAAATGTATATCATAAGAAACGGTTTTGGACTTACTAAATACAGCGCGACCGTTTAATACTTTCTTAACAAAAAGTCTAGAAAAACCTTCAAATTAGTCTCTATTTATACTATAAAACTCTGTTTTTCAATTTTTGGTTTCTTTGCTTTCAAATAAGGATTTCATGGCTGTAGTTCGCTGTTGCCGCTTTTCCTGAAACAGAATAAACAGAGAAATAACTTTACCGACTTCATGTTACAGTTAAGGTTCACGTTGTAAACAATTTTATCATTTTTCAAATTTCGTTCTGTATAAACCCTTGATCAGTCAAAACGACAAAACCGAGGTGTGGTGTTTGTGATTTTAGCATATTAGTCATCTTAAACATTTTAACTTGCTTTTAAAAGCGGCATCCTTGTCTATGTTTGCTTGCTGGATAACGCAATTGATTTCCGCAATACTAATCCACTGGACAGCATATAATATTATGTAGTGGAGAACGTTACATGCCTTGAGCAACTAGGACCTATACACTGGCAACGACTTGGTTTACCCTCGCAACAACCTGAAGGAGGAAATGAGCTTGTTGCTCTAGAAAGAAACTATTATAGGGCAATAAGAACGGTTCCGTATCAAAAAGCGTATGCTTGCAATTTAAAGTTAACAATTTTGAACTACTATGATTCTGACTATCGATTATAGAGGCTTGCTATAGTGTTTTCATTTTCGATTGCGTGAGTGAAAATAATCCAATAGCAACTTCTTCATCAGTCGGTCTTTGTCCAGTACTGGAGGATAACGTGTCACCGAAACTAATCTTCTCTTCTCTTTTCTCTTCCTTTCCATTTCTTGTTCCATCTTCCTCTGAAAACAAAACGGCAAGGAAACGTTAACCACACGTTTAAACAAATTAAAATGATTGCAACGGCAGTACAAAAAAAACAACAACAACAACAGCAGCAACAACAACGAAACATTCACCTTACACGTACCTGTTTAATAAACTGATTCTCTTCCTCTTTCTGTCGTCTTTCTAACAAAACTCTTTCTCTTTCCCTCTGAAGTTCATCTTCCCTTCGTCTCTCTTCCTGTTTTTCCAGCTACCAAAGATATGAGAAAACAAGGAAAGTTAGTTGCAAGCGAAATATACGGCATAAAAACAACAAACTGAGGTGAGGGAAACTCAAGCACGAAAATATGAGATGGACAGTAAGGCCGTTTATACGAGGAAAAACAAGAGGCGCCCTAAATAGGACGAAAACTGTACTGTATAACCGGCACATTTCGTCTGAAAAAGACGCGTCTTATCTAGGAACAGCCCTTAACACCTGTTCTTAGATAAGATGCATCTTACTTATTAAAAGTCGCATCTTATTTCAAACAAAATGTGCCGTTTGTACGGTCAAGTACAGACTACTGTGCTAGTGACCTCTGCAGTAGTTTCTGGAAAACGGCTACTCTAGGATAGGGGGGATTTGGGGAGTTTACTCTAGTATAGGGTAGCAAAATTCAGCTGAACTACTGTAGCTCTGGTTCCAGGGTCTCAGCGGCACATCCCCACCCAGAAATTCCTAAAGTTCTCCCCCCCGGGGGGGAAGAGGGCTGTGCCGCGCATTCATAAGGAAAGCAAAAATCTGCTATAGAAGCCAAAATTCAAGACATAGTGAAAACAAATAATGGGAAATATACCAGAGCACATAGTTCGGCCTAGCCTGTGCCAGGCTCTCAGATAGTATAGTGGGAACGTATTAAAACGAGCAAAGCGAAAATAAGACGCGCACGACTTGGGAAAGGGGGCGGTGGCGGCGGGCTCTCCCCAGCCCCCGCGCGTTTTTCGCATTTCTTATTACTGAACGACTGTACCGTTGCACTTATGTCCTATCTTGTGAACATGTCCTCTGACGTAATGTGATATGCAAGCCAATCAGGTCATGCGATCTATCGTGGTAGTCGCGGCATAGGACTGGAAAAGAACCTCCGTTGCAGTTTGGTCTTCGAGCAAAATTTGCAAGTTTAACGGGTCGGGGACGGTAGTAAAATTTGTCTTGCAAGGTTAAGTAAACATGGTGGCCGAATCAACAACACAATTTCGGATTTGAAGGGTGCGAAGGAGAGTATATTTAATGTCGTTTTGGCATTTTACATTAAGAATTCGAAAAAAACAATACCGGCTGTGGGTCGTTAAAGTTAAATTTCACGTTTTTACATGTTATAAAAATATGAAGAGCGGATTGTGCCGTTTCTACTCCGTCTCTCATTTTCGTATCGATCAACTTAATTTTCAGCCGATATCCATTAAGATAGCTAAGACTTGGACAAGGACAAGTCAAATCGAAAAATATTTTCACCATCTAAGTCCATATACAGATACTCTGCATCTTATGAATATTGTGAACTCGAATAAAAGGCGAACCAGCTTACGAAAATATGACACTAACTGTTCATTATGCAAATAAAGCGTTCAAAGACAGGTCTTTACTGGTGATCTTTTAAGCATAAAATGCGTAAGTTCGCTGATTGTGTTGTATTCTTGATTGGCGCAGGAAACGGTTAGAGTTTCCGGTTTTAATATGAAGGCTGAACGGTTGTAAAATCATTAGTATTTCTAGAAAGGTGTGTGACTTTCGGTGATTGATTGGTAGGACACAGATTGAGTTAACGCAAAATATGACTTCTTTCCACAGTCCACAGCGGAGATAACTCAAATCCTGGCCTGAAAAGCGAAGCCTATAAATAGTCCACGATCTGGGAACCACATTTCGCGCCGTCGCAAAATACTGACTATTCAGGGGAAGCCAACGATAATTTTCGGTAAAATAGCTGTTCATAGAAGCAAATATTGCCTAGAATTTTCTATCACTTGAGGAAGGCTAAAAATTTCTTACAAAATAAGAAACCTAAAATTTTCGGATTCGAAAATGTGATGGAGAGAATAACCAGAAAAATTCTTACTTTCGTAATACGTTAATCTGCATCTTAAATTTTCGGGAAAATACCGTAAATTTCCGAAATTAAGCCACTCCAAATATAAGCCCCCATATTTGTAACGCAAAAAATCCTCCGTAAAATCGTCCCTCCGGATAAAAGCCCCTCGGGCGTCTTGAACTTGGAAATCGCCCTCAAATACAAAACAAAACAAAACAAAGCAAAAATATATAAATTTTTGTCTTTGCCAAAGATCCATCACAAGCCCCAAATGATTGCAGTCAGAAAGTGTCACAGTTTATTTCTGTTTGCGTAGTTTACTCCTCACTCTTGGCTTGGATTTCTTCCGTCCATATAGACAAAGTATACTTGGACTACTTGCATGGCTGTGTTTTAGAAAGGTCTAAGTCCTCAAGACGAGTTTCAGTTAAATCTTTCTGCAAATTACTGACATAAATTTCCTTCTAACTATAAGATAGCCCCCTCGATTTTGAGACGCAAATTTCCCTCCAAGTATAAGCCTAGCCGATTTTACGACGCAAATTTCCCTCCGAAAATAAGCCCCTCAAAAAGGGCCTTTGAAAAATATAAGCCCCGCTGATTATTTTTGGAATTTTACGGTAATATAGCACTGAAGCCCTTGCAAATCTGTTTGTACTCTGGGTAGCCTAAAAAGAGCGGTTTTCAATGTATTTGGGAGGACACCGTCGTTGGGTTCTCCTGTTTATTTGGAAGGACACGGAACGACTTATCTCAAAATGTGACTCTTTACGTTCGACACGGTTTGCGATATTTTTTTGGCGCAAACCTTGGTCTTAAAACCTAGAACACAGATTGAGTTAACGCAAAATACGTCACAATTGCCAGACCACATTATGCGTTAGCGCAAACCTTGGTCCCAGTAAAGTGCTCCTTTTTTTGCCAGCAATGACTTTCTGACGCCGATCGGGTCAATTGACTGGACGTGATTTTTGAGCTGAGAACAGAAGAGTTAAACACCCCGTATTTTGCAATAACGCAAAGTGTGGTATAGAAACAGCACCATAGTTTGAAATGTCGCAAAATAAGACTTTGCAACAGGCCCATCTTTTGAAACGGATATGTTATTTCAAATGATGGCTTTGTTCAGTGCAGTTGGTCGAAACGGAAAGAGTTATACCATTGTAGGAGTACGTTCATTGGTTGTAGATGAGGTTAATCGGCAAATCTCACTGTTTTAAATCACAAACGGTTTAATTTGCACTGTGATGTCATTAATGTTCTAAAGGTGGGTGAATGTCCTGTCAACCATAACTTGGAAGTCTCTACTTTTTTGGACTAGTATCTTTCTCTGAATCCTGACTGCCAAACTTACATAATTTTTGCTGGGTGTATGCTGATGACCTTTCAGAACCCCTACCCCATTATTATACTACCTATTCTGAGGACCCTATAGAAGCCATCTTATCCACTTTTTGACAAATGTAATTTACGTGATCACAATACATGTAGTCACTTTCTTTCTATGCATCTACATTATAAAGTCAACTTTTCAATCGCGAATCTTCCGTTGAATTCCTACTCAAAAATGTGCGACACCATTATAATGTTCAACCTCATTATAGCTAATCTAGACGTGAAAATGCGACCTCGCCCAACAGCACATCCCCATCAGCAAGCACAGAAATCAAGGAAATACTATACAAAAGTTATGTTTCAATTCGCGGGAAACATAATCGAAAATGATGCTTAGAAAAACTGATCTTTTCCCTCATCGAGTTTTTCTGTTGAGGGTAGAGGGTGGCTGTACGCAGGTAACTGCCAAAACTTAAACAGCTAAACAGATTGTTTTGTTGATTACTTATGATGCACCTATGACTACAGGAATTACTTGCGTTTCTCTAGCCACATTTGTTCAAGCTTACTTTTAGTACGGTGTTCTTAATTAGTTAATTCCATCTCGATGCATTGTTGGAAGTTTTTCAGTCAGAGGACCTATCTTCGTCAACGACAATAAAAATGCTTTATTTTTTCTTTATAACAATGTCACGTCGATCGTCAGATATTTTTCTGTCATTTCAGCACCATTAGATCAGGGACCACACGAGGTTCAATCTCAACTGGTACCCAAATTTTTCACATGCTTTCTTTTTGTCAACTCATTTATGAGTTTTTGCTAAACATTTGATTAACCTTTGTCAAATTCACCATTTTTGGCAAAAATTTGCCTTTTTCGAAAAATAAGTAATTGTCAAGGTAGCCTTTTTTGTTATCTCATTTGAATTTTGTTCAAACCTGTCCTGTTATATTCTTCCCAAATTTGCTATTTTCGCCAAAATTTGCCATCCTTGTAAAAATCTCTAATTATCAACAGGCCATTTTTCGCCTCCTCATTTGGCAAGCCATTCATTACTTCTTGCCAAATTCGCTATTTTCGCCAAATTTGTCATTTTTGTAAAAAGTCGCTAACAGTCAACATGCCTCGTTTGTCATTTCATTTAATTTTTGGCAAACCTTAAATGTATTGTTGCCAAATTTGCCATTTCTGTTATAATCGCCATTTGTCAAGATGCCCCTTTTTGTCATCTCTTTTGTCACACCTTTGATAACTTCTTGCCAAATTTGTTATTTTCCTAAAAATCGCCAGCTGTCAACATGCCACGTTTTGTCATCTGATTTGAATATTTGGCCAAACTCTTGACTAATTTTTGGCATACTCGCCACTGCATTTTTTTTACCGACGAAATTTGCCTTTATTGCCTGTATTTGCCATTTTCTTATTAATAACGCGTTTTGTACAGGATGCCCGTTTTTGCCGTCTCATTTAAACTTTGCCAAACCTTTGGTGGGTTTTTCCAGAATTTCATTGATTTCGCAAAAAACGGCATTTTCGTAAAAACCCACAATTAACGACATCCTTCTTTTGTCATCTTGTTCAAAATTTTTGCCAAACCTTTGATAAGTTCTTGCCAAATTCGCCATTTTAGCCAAAGTTGCTATTCTTGCTAATTATCAACAGGCAATTTTCCCAGTCCTTTGATGAATCCTTGCCGAATTCGCGAACATTTGTCATTTTCGTAAAACTCACAATTATCGACATGCCTCGTTTGTCATCTCATTTGAATTTTGGCAAACCTTAAATGAAATGTTGCCCAATTTGCCATTTTTGTTATAATCGCCATTTGTCAAGATGCCCCTTTTTGTCATCTCTTTGTAAATTTTTGTCAAACCTTTGATAACTTCTTGCCAAATTCGCCATCTTTGCAAAATTTGTCATTGTCCTAAAAATCGCCAGCTATCAAAATGACCCTTTTTGTCATCTCATTTGAATATTTGGCCAAACCCTAGATGATTTTTTTGGCACACTCGCCATATCTTTCGAAATCTACCTTTTCTCAATCTTCCCCTCTTTGTCACCTCAAATGAGGTTTTGCCAGACCGTTGATGGATTCTTGCCCAATTCCCCATTTTCTCAAATTTGCCATTTTTGTGTAAATCGCCATCTGTCAATATGCCTGTTTTGTTGTTTCATTGTCTCAGTCCTTGCCAAATTCGCCGGTTTCGCAAAATATGTCATTTTCGTAAAACCCACAATTATCGACATGCCTCTTTTGTGATCTTGTTTTAATTTTTGCCAAACCTTAAATAAATTTTTTGCCAAATTTGTCATTTTCGTAAAATCGCTATTTGTCAAGATGTCCTTTTTCGTCATCTTATTTGAATATTTGGCCAAACCCTTGATGAATGTTTGGCACACTCGCCATTTTTGCCGAAATGTGCCGTTCTCGCCTACATTTGCCATTTTCTTATTGTAATAGCCATTTGTTAAGATTTCCCTCTTTGACACCTCAATTGAGGTTTTGCCAAACCTTTGATGGATTCTTGCCCAATTCCCCGTTTTCTCAAATTTGCCATTTTCGCGAAAATCGCCAACTGTCAATATGCCTCTTTTGTTATCTCATTTAATTTTTTTGACAGACCTTTAATGTAGAAATCAGAATTGATGACCAAATTATTAAGAGAGTCGATCATACCAAATCCTTGGGTCTTACCATAGATGCTCAACTCTCTTGGGGTAAACACGTTGAAGAGATTTGCAAGAAAGTCTCTTCAGCTATAGGCGCCCTAAAACGTGTCCGGCCCTTTATATCCAAAGAAACTGCAATTCAAATTTATAACGCTTTAATTATGCCTCATTTTGATTACTGCAGCCCCGTCTGGGACTGTTTGAGTGGTTACTTGAGTGATAAGCTCCAAAAATTACAGAATCGTGGAGCCAGAGTTATTACTAAATCACCCTTTGATGCGAGCTCAAACCACCTTCTCTCCACCCTCAGCTGGGAGAGGCTATCTCTTCGACGAAAGAAACAAAAAGCCGTAATGATGTATAAAACCATGAATGACCTTGCTCCAGAATATCTGCAAAGTCTTTTCTCTCAGCGTCACTCTGCTTACAACTTAAGAAACTCTGAGGGAAGGCTGACCTTGTCCAAACCAAGCACCAATTATTTGAAACGAAGCTTCTCTTACAGCGGGGCCATGTTATGGAATAACTTGCCCAAAAACTTAAAAAACGCTGCATCCGTTGAGCATTTTAAGCGAAATATCAAGAAGGTAGCTGATATATCGGATTCCCACACGGCAATCATGTAAAGCAGTTGTAATTAGTTTTAGTTTTTAACTTAAGCTTAACTGATGATTTCCCGTGTTTAAATAAAGATTTACATACATACATACATACATTCCTTTGCCAAATTCGCGAACTTTGCGAAATATGTCATTTTTGTAAATCCCACAATTGTCGACATGCCTCTTTTGTCATCCTGCTCAAGTTTTTGCCAAACGTTTGAAAATTTTTTGCCAAATTTATAAACTTTATAAAATTGTCATTTGTCAAGGTACCGCTTTGTAATTGGCCAAACCCTTGAACTCTCCATTTTTGCCCAATTTTTTTCCTTTTTCGCCTACATTTGCCATTTTCTTTTTATAATCAGCATTTGTCAAGATCTCCCTCTTTGTAACCTCATTTGAGTTTTTGCCAAACCTTTGATGGATTCTTGCCCAATTCCCCATTTTCTCAATTTGCGAATTTCGTGAAATCGCTAACTGTCAATATTGCTGGTTTGCACTCGCCGTCACGGCGCCCATGCTGGTGCTCAAGAAAAAAAAGCATTTCTCTCCTCTGGGAACTTAACTCTATTTTCGTGTTAATACTTAGAGAAAAATACTATTGTATTGATCCCCCACATGGTAGTCTTGTCACGTGGTTGCAAACCAAGAAGGCCTCTTTTGTTGTCTCATTTAAAATTTTCGCCAGATCTTTGATGAATCCAAATTCGCCAATTTCGAAAAATTTGTCATTTTCGTAAAACCCACAATTATCGACATGCCTCTTTTGACATCTTGTTTTAATTTTTGCCAAACCTATAAATTCTTGCCAAATAAATCGCCATTTGTCCAGATGTCCTTTTTTGTCATCTTATGTGAATATTTGGCAAGAGACTTTTTGGCATACTCACTATTTTTGCCGAAATTTCTCTCTTTCGCCCAAAATTTGCCATTTTCTTATAATCGCCATTTGTCAAGATTTCCCTCTTTGTCACCTCATTTGAGGTTTTGCAAAACCTTTGATAGATTCTTGCCAATTTCCCCATTTTCTCCAATTTGCAATTCTCGTGAAAATCGCCAACTGCCAATAGGCCTCTTCTGTTGTCATTTAAATTTTTTGCCTGACCTTTGATGAATCCTTAATTGCCAAATTTGCCAATTTCGCAAAATGTCATTTTCGTAAGACCCCGAATTATCGACATGCCTCTTTTATCATCCTGTGTTAATTAGGTTTAGGGTGATAAATATGTTATAAGTTCTTGTCAAATTTGCCCTTTTCGTAAACAAAGAAAAGGTAAAAAAGCTAAAAGGGAGAACTCGCCATTTTCACATCTTCTATAATAGACCTTGTTTTGCATAAGCAGTCCTTAATTTCTTTTGGGACGACCGTAATAGCAGGGGGAAATTAGGTGTAAGGTTATGGAAAATCTTTGGAGGGCAAGCAAGGCGTGTGGGAGATGTGCAATGGCGGACTTCCACATTTTCCATAATGCATGCACCTTATTTGCCCCCCAAAATTTTGCATAACCACTGTTTTCAATTTCTCTTGGGACGACTGCAATACCCAGGAGAAATGGGAATTTGAAATGGGAAATGGGAATTATGGGAATGTGGAAGGGCGTATATGACATTTTTTTTAAAAAAAGCTAGTTTGCATTCGTCTTCATGACTATGCACGTTTCCGATAATGTATGCCTTCCCTACTTTAAGAGATTCTTCCCAAAAAGAACTGAATTCGGTCCTTACTATACTACTTAAGTAAACATGAACAGTTTTTGATTCAAACGCTAGGGCCGTTTGTTCCTAGTATAAACTAGGAAAGTCAATATTTAGGTCAGGTCACGTCACGATGCCTATTACCGCTAAGCCAATTAAGGCCTCGCTCATATGTAGAAACGTTGTCCGGGGTATAAGGGTCACTCTCCTTCTTTAGCCGCCCTGAGGGCCAACGTTTTATAAATTTACGCTCGGCTATAAGGGTGCCGCGCGTAGACCGCTCACCCTTTCGATCGAAGGGGGTCAACGTTTCTCCACACGAACACTTTGAACGCATGCGCGATCGCTGCTTTAGACAATCAGAGCATGCGCGCGCTATTAGCTTGGGCAAAGGGGTCAGTTTTATTCTCAGATAATTGATCGCTAAAGGAAGAGAGAACCTTTTTCCCGGGACAATTATTCTTCATATAAATGGGGCCTATAAAGTCAGTGCTAACTTAGCTTCCCCACCAACCCACAGCCTGCGGTCAAGAAGAGTACGAGGGCATGCAGGGGACCTATATAAGGGTGGATGGACTCGTTATAAATACAATGGCCATCCACCACAGGCACTGTCAAACCCCCAGTTATATATGAATATAAAAGGAGCTAGTTAACTATTACAAAACTGGGTCTGGGTCAGTCTATACATCAGCGAAAAAGCTGCATGCTTTTAACCCTTCCATAGGCTTAATATAAAATCGTTCCTTTCTCATTCATGTCTTGATACCCCTGTACCCTGAGAGAAAAAGAAGTGCAACAGAGATAACATTCCCCAGAGGTTTGCATCTATAGGCAAACATCCAGATACTATAAGTATGAGAGGAGGACAATTGATTCAGGAAAAGTTCAAGATCTGTTCATTCAAAGAATGCAATTTTCTTTTAAATTTTCAGTTTATAGCTGAAAAAAAAAATTATGTGATACATTGTATGCCATTTTCCAAGTAAGTTAATACAATATGTTTGGTACGTGATTTCACCAGCCTTTGTGACGGTGATACGTAAAAATAATAGCAACACATGCACAACTGCTGAAGAGACGTTATACAAAAAATACCAATTTATAAAATAAAATCGGACCATACTAATGAGCACTTAATTTTGCACAATTAATTTAGTTGCTTTATACCATGCACTGAAGACGAGGGAGAACCCCGCCTAAGATCTAAATTGAAGGAATCCATCCCAAGTACATAATGATAATAATAGTTCATGTTTACAGTGTATTAGTTGAGCTGTCATTAAGAGCTGGGAAGCCGGGGATCTCATCCGGCTACTATGAATGTGGTCCCCAGCTACTTTCATACAAAAATAGAAGAAAAATAGAATCAAAAGAAATCCCTAGCCGTTTGATTCCCCGCCTACTTGTGGCATTTACCCGGCAACTTGAAATCTTAGTGACGACCCTGGAACTATTAGGTAACCTCAAACCTAGTTATTTATTTAACTTGGGCTTGGGTAACATTCGTATTGAATGAAATACAGGTAAGAACTTAAAAACTAACTTAGGTCCAGGTTTCCATGTAGGAGTTACCATAAGTCATTATATAACACTCCCATATCTTTTATATCCTAGATGCCATGATAAACCATAATAGAGAATTTTTTTATGGTTGACATTTATGGGTAGGATACAAATTTCAGAGTGAAATATCAGGAAAATGTCTCAAAAAAGTAAAAAATGCTAGTAAATAAAAAAGGAAAGCACCTAGCATTTGCCCTCCCAATTAGTACCATTTCATGTAAAGTCTCTTCCCGGATAAATGGTGAGGAGAGCAAATATCCCAGCCGTATGAATTCTTGCCTTAAGTTTGTTAGTTATTTGACCCTTGATTTAATAATGAACAATGAATGACAGAAATTTGAGGAATCACGCCCATAAATTTATTTTCAGAAAAAATACCATCTTGAATTTGGAGCAATTTAATAAAAGTTGGTTAAAAAGTCAAGGTGTATCTTTGAAAATTGCCTGACTGTTATGAGGAGCCCAACATTTAAGTAAAGATACAATTATTTTCCTTTTGACTGCCTACCATCGTACTGACAAGTACTAAACATTTACAGATCTTTATGATCTGATCCCTACCCTTACCCTCTTTCCTAATGTTAATATCACTACTACAAAACGTTGATTTACTGAACCAAATATCATGACACAATTGTTTTCTCTTTCTAGTTCCTTAATTTGTGAAAATACTGTTCTGTGACAGGGTTCTGTCCATGGAAAACCTGACCTCTCTTCTGAATAGAGCATCTTTAGGTACAAAATCTGCAAAGATAATGGATCAATATTAGGACCTGTTGATACTTCATTTGGCAGTATGGGTTTGGTGGGCTGAAGCATTTGAGAATGGGGTACAAAACTGACTTATCCACCTGTGGCTGAAAATTCCCACCTCTAGACCCACCACTAAATGTAGTAAACATGGAACTTGCATTTTGTGTTTGACAAAATCAAAATACCCAGCCTCTTACCCCCCTTCCCCCTAACATAACTGTTAATGATAAGTTCCATGTGACAACAACTCTTTTACATTGCAAGTGACCACCTCCCATAATCAACTAGGGATCCAAAAACATCACAATTTTCCAGTAAAGACCGATAAAAAGAACTTTCTGTAAGGACGGCCTCTTGTAATATCCTACACTACTCTTGCAGTATGTGTGATGTTTCAGATTTTTTCTAACATAGCAGCCGTGAATTCAATATAATAGAGCAGAACTTATTTGCCTATCAAGAAACCTCTCAAATTCATCCGAACTTGAGTTCCATTAACCCTTTAAGCCCCAATATACATGTATAAATTCTTCAAACTGATCTCTATACATTTCCTCAAAGAATGGCAGGGTCCGAAATTGCGCCTTCCTGGTCGCCAATGCAACCAAAAATTCAGTTCTGGCGACCAGAATTTCATAGTTGGTTGCCAGCTGGCGACCTCGTAAAGCTGGTTGTCATTGTAGACTTTCACGTTCGGAGAAAATGATGAAGAATTGAAACCTCGAAGCGATTTGCCAACAGGTGTCATACTTTTTGTCCAGCGGATATTTTTTTAATTTAAAAGTGAAACGAATCTTCCTGTAAATATACCTCCACAACAGCTACGATCAATACGAGTTGAACGTTTCCAAGCCGCCAAAGGGAATTTTTGGCGACCATAATTTGCCCCCTGGCGACCAAAAATTTATACTTGCTCACCAGTTGGCGCCCATATTAAAAAGTTAATTTCGGACCCTGAATGGGTTGAGAGAATTTGATAAAAGATCAAACTATTTTCTCTTAGGTGATCATTTTATTAATTCTCATAACCTCATCTCTTGACATTGTATGGATATTGTTAGGAGAAAATTGATGTTGGTCACTATTGGGACTTAAAGGGTTAAGAGAACAAAAGAAATAAAAAGCAATGGTCATCTTTCTGCCATTAGCCCTTCCAAGGGTTAAATTTCTTGCTAAACTTGAATACGTTTTGTGGCAAAATAAGACCGAGTCTATAATAAAGGCGTTAATTGGTAAGGTGCCATGGAAATCGTAGGCAGGAAAGCCTTGAACACGTAAGCAGGTACGCAATGTCTGACACACTTCCACTTCAACTTTAACCAACTGCTGCTGAGTCAAAGTCACTATATGAGGAAACTGGGCTACTCAATTGGTCCTGAGAAGAAACCACATTCTTTGGCGATACAGCAGGGTACTAAGGTTACACCCTTGCTCCTGTCACTTCATTATTGTGCTCAACTACTTTCTGCATCTGTTCCCCGACAGCCTAAATAAGAGGGGTCTACCGAATCAGCCTAGTCAGAGCAGAAGACAACCTATGCGAGATCTTACCAAGCTTGGATTTGCAGACGACCTAGCACTTGTAGCAGGACTAGAAGAGGTTGGTAGAACTTGCTGTCTAAAAATTAATTGCATTAGGTGCTTCTAGTCATCATTGGGCAGGGGGACACTGGTGAAAAGGCTGACTTTGAGCACGATCAAAATCTGAGGAACCTCCTTGATCATTGCAGAGCGAGAATTATCAAGCTGAACAAGAAAAAGTTCCATTTGAAGTGCAGTGAAGTGTCATTCACCGGGCATGTAATGACAAGGAATGGGCTTAAAGCAGATCCTAAAAAAAGTCAAAGCACTTATTAAGATGAACTGACCGGCAGAGATTCATTGGGCTTGTGAAGTATCTGTCTAAGTTCCTACAAGACCTATCAGAACTGTGTGAGCCACTGTGCCATCTAACACATCAGAAAGCTGAGTGATATTGGACTCACGAACAGGAAGATGGCTTTGAGAAAACTAAAGATGCTGTCTCCAAAGCACCAGTACTCAAGTACTTGAGTAAAACTGACCCAAACGAAGGCTAAGGTGATGCATCTAGAGATGGACCTGGCTTTGTACTGATGCAGCTAGGCCAGCCAATGCAAGCAGAGCACCTGAGGAAAAAGATCAAGCAGAAGCTACACGACTCCCATATCGGTTGCTAGGCTGTTTATGCAGAGCACGGGAGACAGTATACTGGCCAGGCTTGAATGCTGAAATCACTGACTACATCCAGAAATGTGACGTCTGTATGTCACTTCAGAGTAACCAGAGTAACTAGACCAAACAACCACTTAACCAACATCAAGGCCGGCTGGGAGAAAGTTGCCACTGACATCTTCACTCTTCATGACAAGAATTATCTCTGCACAGTACACTATTACTCTGGGTATTTCGAAATGGATTAGTTACACAGCAAAACAGGAACTGTCATCACAAAGAAACTTAAGAGACATTTTGTCACACGTGGAGCACCTAATGAATTGCTACGTGGCAATTTGAGAACTTTTTCTGATCATCTGGGACTGAGCATGTAACCAGCTCCCAGGGCTAACCGCAAAGCAATTGACGAGTAGAAAACACAGTCGAGACTGCAAAGAGCTTAATCAAGAAAGCCAAAACATCAGGAGCTGGTTATTTTCTTTCTCTGCTAAGCTGAAGAAACACCCCAATGGAGGGGCTTAACACCTCGCCAGCTCAGCACATGTTTGGGCAGTGTACGTGAACCCACCTTCAAGCAGCTCTTGCCACTGGTGAAAGGCGAGACAGTCAGAGTAATGCCACTTCCCCGTGATAAGAGCCAGACATGGTTCAAAACAGAAATAGGAGAACTAGCAGATATGCGATCCTATGACGTAAAGACAGAAGATGGAAGAATCCTCCGCAGGAGCAGACAGCCATTCTACAGCTCACAACCTAGAGAGGCTCCTGTAGCCCTGCAACCCCCGGATTTGGCAGCCTCTCCAGAGAAACTCCATGGACTTCAGCCAATAGAGGGTCAGTCATTCCCAACAGTGCCAGCCAACCAAAACCCCAGTTGTACTATCTAGCAAGGCCCAAACTCTATGCATAACACTTAACAAGTCTCAGCCAGTTGAAAATAGGATCACTAGAGCTGTGGCCGGTTTCTCGAAAGTCCCGGTAACTTTTCGGGCCCGAAATCAAATATTCAAATCAAAATAAAAAGAATAAGGGCACCGGTCCTGGACAGCAAACTACTTCATTTTGTTTCACCAAGTGATAGTTTTATCATGTTAGATGTAAAACTATTGAAACCTCTATCTTGCATGTAAACAACAAGAGCTTTAATTATCGGGGCATTTGAGAAACGGGTCCAGGTTGGTTGTCAAAGCCACCTGGCTATTTAAAAGACTATGCTTGACTACACCTGATGATTGCAGGAGACAGTTGAAAAATTGGGTTTTTCTCTTTTTTTTCTTGCTTAGACATTGAACACGTTGCCTTTTGAAACAGCTGACTTTGTTTGTTCAAAATGTTCTGCGTTCAGTGCTTTGGCTGATGTTGTTGGGCTTTCACTAGTTATTAATTGCCCATTGTGCAATGAAATTTGTTTTATTTTCATTTTTTTTTTTAAAAGAAAGAAGGAAAGGTGTCATGGTACGCCTGTAGTTGTAAGCCACTTGGCCTAAAAAACAGGTGCTTTTGTAGCAGCTTTGAGGCAGCCATTAAAGACTGAGTTTGTCCTTATTAAGCCAGACTGCTATTGTTACACTAATCATAAAATTGTGCAGAGTCTCTGAGAGCTTTGGTGTTGTTGAGAATTTAATGACAACAAGTGTCCTCTGTGAAAAGTCAGTCTCCAGAAAAAATGCACAATTTTCTTCCTGGTAGACCTTCTTTATTGCATATGACCACATGGAAATTTTGCACAGTTTCCAAATACTTCTTGCACACAATCAACAGCCACCAAGATGTTTTATTACGCTGGTAAAAGAATCTGAGCGATAAATCATTTTACCATAACTTTATCTAGTAGTGAATGTTAGTATCCTTTGCTAATGCATTTTCATACACACCAACATTTACACAAAGGACAATATTTAACCACTAGTGCATTACAGGGAAAATACATATCAATAAAACCTACCAGCTAATCCAAGCCTTTGTTTGCTTCTTTTAATCCCTGGTTTCCTTTCATGCCTGTACAAAAAATGAAAATAAAAAGAAAATATAACTCAAGAATTGTTTTTTTTTTCATTAACATTCTAAAATTCACGGACGAGAGAACTTTTATTACACGTACCTATACAGTTACAGAGAGTGTCTAGAAGTAGTATATACCAATGAACAAAGATAACCTCACGATAAATAATGACAAGATGTGAGTTTGTGATATCAGGACAAAGCAGCAATTGGCAGAAGTCTGTTTTTAATTCTGAACTTCAGAAGTATATTAAGACGTATAAGAAGCCCATTGTCTGGACTTTGTCGTTGAAGTTTGCTTTGTTGTGTGATTTGAATGTTTCCCCCTCCAATCTCAACAACTTTATTCTTAGTGAATTGCACAGATCTCCTCTCTGATGGATTCTAGTTTTTTTTTTTCAATTTGTTAGAGTTTCTTGAAGCTTTTAGTACAAGAAGTTGAGCACATACATTTTCTATTACATAAAGCTGCATGCACTAAAAAACTCCCTGATACATCTTTATCAAGATAACATTGAAGCTAATTAATGGAATTTTCAAGAAAAAAATTGAGAGCAAGCTGAGAAAAATGCCCAGAAATTGTCAGAACAAATTTATTTCATCACTTTGTCCTATCATGTGGTGATCTCAGTGCTTGCACACGTTTTGGGCATACTGTACATACAGTACTCTTGTTGACTTTCATAGGCTGTGTTAACAAATGACAAAATATCAAAATCCACTTATAAGAACCTGATGAAATTTGGCAGAATTGCTGTTAATACATGTATAATTCCACTTTACATAAAGGAAACAAAAAATTAAAGTTGCATAAAAGAGTTTGTCACACTTAGTAGAGTAACATTGCTTTTTTCTCACTACACAGCTCCCACAACTCTTAAGGCAGAAGTTTGGAAAAAATTAACATAATACCTCTCATTGTTGATTTGTAACATGTTCCACATGAATAAAAAAATGGAAATCAGAAATGTTGATGTCGGGTATGCAGGCATTTTGTGGGAAGGGAGGATATACAAATCTCCTAAAAATACTGTGAGGGAGGCTTGGATACAGAAACAAACTTTCACAAATTTTTTCAGAAAAAGCTGATAATAATAAAGGAATTTAATACTGGATATTAACCAGCGAAGGAGAGTGGATTCTATCTAACTCACCTCTTGAAAAATCTACATTTTAGCATAATTCAGCTGTAAACGTGGTGCTCTGGCAGTGCACTATTCTTCATAAAAAAGACCAAACCAAGCACTGTAGATTTTTGTTGTACACTGTATGAGTACATTTGTGTAAGGTCTTCAGCCTGCACAGTAGCTACATTTGTACATTATTTAAAAATAATTGTTTGATATCAAAGTCCTTTTTATCTGCCTCTTTCACACTACCCATAATACACCTTGTTTACCCTTGTTTATCTGATACATAGTGACTCAAGGATCACGGGCCCAGTTCATAAAATGCCTTCAATTTTTTCTCCTGTGTGTATTTCTAGCAATTCCTGGTGGGGGTGTGATGTCTATTCTTCAAATCCTGACCCTAGACCTATTTCAGACCAATACCTATTAGGCAAATGTAAGGCAGTTCCCCTCCGTGATTTTCTGTTCACAAAATGTATGCTATCAATAATAAGTTAGTAGTTAATAATTATTATTAACTACTGACAAATCCGGGGGGGGAGTATTCCTGGGACTTCATGGTGGGGGGCTGTGTTGTTTTGCTCTCCAAATCCTGACCCTAGACCTTATTTCAGATCAATACCTATGAGACAAATGTAAGGGAAAACTCCCCTGAAAATTTTCATTGTTTTTAGTTATGGTGATAAACACTATACATTATTAACTATAAAGCACATTAAGCAAAGGCAGTGATTAAATGAAGACGTGTTTGAAGCTAGCGTAATATGCTTTTTCATCGTCTCCTTCAAAAGATGCTATGATGAGTACCTTTTGTGGTTTTTCTTAGTTTCATTTTTGTTGAAGTTTAAACCTTTTGATGAGTTTTTTCCCTTCCAAAATGTGATTGCAAATCTCTCTCTGTGTGTAGAGCTCTAGTGTGGGTGTGCGTGTGTGTGTACATCCATTGAATAAAGATGTCTCTCAAGCTATCATTGGCACTTTTTTTCAGTGCATTTTACAAACGATGGTACGATGGGTTGCTTTGAGGTTTGTCATTGCTTTATGTTGAAGTTCAAAACGTTTAAAATGTGACGACCAGTGTCTCTTTTTATCTTATTGCAATTCTTGCTTTGAATATGAAATGCCATTCCTTGCTCATTCTAGATCACCACCTCCAAAAAAATTTATATATATGTTTACTAGGACAGTTAGAAAGGCTTTAAATGCAATATCAAACAAAAATGAAACCTAAATTAAATTTGCTTTGTTAGTTTTAAGAACCAGAATTGAGAAATGTACTGCTCATTAATAGTGTTTTATGACCCATAGAACGACAATAATTTTTGGAATTTCTGGTTAGGTCAAATCAGTCACGTAATACTGTCACACTTTATTTCGGGTGGCAGAGGGATTGGGGCAGGGGTGCGTGAAAATAACGCTTATTGTTACCTGCTTAGAATGGCTAACTTGGTTACTTTGATTCATAATGGTGGAATTTGAAAAGTTACAGCCTTGATTTAAAAATGGTACTCATTTTTCTTGTTACGAAAGTCTTTCAAAAGGGTACAATGTTCAGATGAGTTTATGTTTAACTCTCTCATGAGATGCTATGTCACACAATGGTCATGCAGTGACAGTGTGGTGGCCTTGACAGTTTGTACAGACACCCTCCCAAGAAAAAAAATTTGCATACCAAATTAGAAGTTATGTAAAAATGACCAGATAAGGAGCATTGACCTCATTGGCATATAAATTTAAGTTGGAGTGACAAGGCACCTATGTCTCCAAAGAAAATTCTGAAAGCTGACTTATCTGATATTTACCTAAGTGTACAGAATTTTTTCCATAATTAGATAAGAACCTGTTTCAAATTTTAGGCTAAACAGGTTCTTATATACAGTGTAGAAGGGGGGCTTAACTGGCTCATTTTCGCCTAACAGGCTCTTAAAATCCAGGTTCTGAGTCATGGGGTTTACTGTATGCCAAAAGTTTCTGTGTGCTGCCTTACGCAGGCCACAACATATTCAATGTGTGAGTATGAAAAAATTAACCCCACTGGTATCAACACTTCTTTACAGGTTAACATTTTAACTGTAGTATTGAAATAGCCCACCTTCTAGAGGCTCTGATAGGGCAAAATTCTAATAAGCAGAGGGTAAGTGACAACAAACACAGTTAACGATGGGCTGAATACAGAAATGCAAAAACGTGAAACTATATTAATTGAAAGTATTTGAAATTTTGTCTAGGGACATAATTTATGTGCCCTCACATCCACAAAAAGACCTCTTTCTACATTTGTATATATTAAAATTCAGCATGATAGTAAGTCCAGGAGTACTGTAGCTCTCATGCTAAATTTTAAAATACAAAATCCCTTGACGGACATCTTGCTACACCATAAATTGGAGCACTAGAGCTGGTTCCCACTTTGCTCTACTTCCTTTATATGATTCTTTAAAAGACGGACCTCCTTAAGACAGACCCTATTTTCTGATCCCAGAGGTGTCCATGGAGAGTTAGCCAAATAAAAAATTGAAAGCAGGCTAAACTGTGCTCACATTTCTTGCAGAATTTTGATCCAAAAAAGTCTAACAGCATCATCTTCCAAATCAAAAGCAAAACACATCCACATCGAATTTCCACATTATTATTCTTAGCTACTTAGCTACTTTCAGGGAATCTTGCAGTCTGCTGCCTGAATGACTGCACTCATCCCTAAATTTGCTAATTTGAGGGCCCTCACGATACAGGAAACTCTTCAGCCTAAACTTTGAAATAGGTTATTATTTTCTAAATCAAGTGTTTATATATTATTTTCTAAAGGAAGACTTCAAAATCCCCATGAACAATGCTTCAGTTTTTTCTTGCTACGGTCATTTTTACAAGCCCGGT